>WMED01001445.1:0-27567 GCA_019650415.1 Pipa parva
ATTTGGGATTGAGCAGCACCCTTACAAGCAATTATCAGATTTTATACATTTATAATAAAATAATATGGTGTAATGTGTGCCCAGGGTACTACTGATACAGTATATGAATAATGTCAAGTCAAGAAGATTGTAAAGGTTATCTCCAAGGAAAGTATCCCTGCACATAAACTATGGATATACTAAATGCCAAATTTGCTTTCAGATGGAGGGGGACCCCCATCCCAATTTCCCAAAAAAATTATACAAAAAAAACAAAACAAAAAAACTCTAAATGCTTTGGTTGAATTGAATCCAAAACATTGATTTGACTTATTTAAGCATGAATTTTGTTGCTCACAAGTAATTTTTAATCATTAAATATTATTCTTCCAGACGCTGGGATTTGGCCAAATTTTCTTTAAAAGGATGCGGAATTTCTCAAAAAAAAAAAACAACAAAAAAAAGCAATGGCTTTGAAGCTTCTCTAACCTAAACAATATGATTGTATTGCAAATCTGGAACTATTATCCTTAAAGTAATCCCGTCACTTTGGGTCTGCTAAACATTTAAAATATTAAAAAGGATAAACAGATTATAAATTGTAGTCTTGGCCTTGGTTTCAAGTGTGTAAATGAAATATTTTTGATGCTCCCAGTCTATAAAATATCAGTGAATTTACTTCTAACCAGCAGTAAAGCAATACCTTTCCAAAGGTTCTCAGAATAAGGGAAAGATACAATGACTCGATTGGAAACCACAATGTTCATTCTGTTTTTATACAATGCTTTTGTAAAAAGATATTTTAGAGCAAATTATCACACTATATATATATATATATATATATATATATATATATATATACACATACACAGTATATATACTGTGTATATATATATATATATATATATATATATGTATATATATATATATATACACAGTATATGTGTGTGTGTGTGTGTGTGTGTGTGTGTGTGTGTGTGTGTGTGTGTAAATACCGCATGAGTAGCATATTGTTCAAGCATTTCACTGCTGCACATGACAGTTTGTACACAGTTATAAACCGTTTACAGTTTTTAAATTAACAAGCGATTCCATCACACTGTGTGGTATACTCAAGTGGTTGTACAGTGTAAACAGCAGTGCAATCACTTGCTGCTTCACTCTCTAATTGCATCTTTATGATTGTAAACATGATTGTAATGTGACACAGGCTGAACAATACATCTGCATTTATTCCAATCTTCCATACAGTAAACAGTTCACATATAGAGTGGTCTAAAGTCAAATACTTTCACATATCATTTTCTTTGACATCTTAAGGAATTAACATGGACAGGGTGTGAGATTTTCAGATAAAACATCCGATTTGAAGAAAAGAAAGAATGGTGAATACTTATGAATTCTTTTACACTTGCTGGATAATACTGGTGGCAACACACAAATTAATACATCCATCTTTTAATAACTGTGGCAAACTGACAAAACAGAATACTGAATCTAGAGAATAAATACTGATGTTCGACTGGGAACTTTACTAGACCTGCCTAGCCACAAATTACAACATATATATAATATTTACGCAAGGCATATCTAAAAATGAAAGGGATAGTATTTTTATTTTTTAAATAATACATCTCTAACCCACTCCGTCCACTGTCCCTGTCCGTTGGCATTAAGGGGGTAATTCAGCAAGGTGCGAACTCACCTTGCGATCCTTCGATTCACTTCACCAAGACTGTTACGCGCTGGCTTCTCTCCTACATGCGGACATCACCGAACGCTTTAATGGTACTTCGCCTCACCTCACGACCACTCGAGTCACCTTGCCAAGACTGGAATACCTTTAAAGCATTCGGTGAGGTCTGTGTGTACGAGAGAAGCAAGCGCGTAACAGTCTCAGCGAGGTGAATCGAGGGATTGCAAGGTGAGTTCGCACCTTGCTGAATTACCCCTCCAAGTCTCTGCACATATAGATGTAAAAGTTTTAGCAGATAAAGAATTAACAGAAAAAACTCTTTATCTGGACTGGTTGTATATATATATATATATATATATATATTGCTATAGTATTTCACACATACAGTATATTGCATATGTTCATGCTGTTTCTGTTGCAGGAGACTCTTACAGTTTGGCTCTCTTCATATTACAGAGATCTATGGAAGTGGCACTCATTCCATTTGACAGAACTGAACTTTTACCAATGTTGGTGGATTTTAAATCACTGGTCAGTCATTCACATCTCTTTATTCCTCTGTGGAGTCCATCTGACCGGAACTAAATGTATCACCCTCCCAACAGGGCTCAGAAAGATACAAATTTCCATCACCTTCCTTTCTTCTCACACCGTAACTGGCCGACTTGTGATCAAAATACCCTGAACCCTTTCCAAAATAATACCTTATAAACCCCGCAATGCACCAGGTGACATTTACTAAGTACAGTATATTTTTTTACTTTTTTGCCCTTAGTGTATTTAATGTTCTAATACTATAGGTTAAATTGTGTTTTGCCCTCTGGGAATATTCATGATCTAACAAGACTACATGTTGTTTCTACTTCAATGTAAGTAAAAGATGGCTATGGAGACACAGTGGAAATAATGTATATTACAATAGTAAATCCGCGTAGTCCGCTCTAGCATAGCAGCTAATTTCACAAAAATCTCCAAGAGTAGCAGTTAAATGAATTCCGCTGTCTAAAGCTGTATTTACAATAAACTTTACACTTATTTATTTTCAGCAGCTAATAGCTCCCACATTAGAGTATTGTACTAAATTCTAAGTTTCAACAAATGAGAAATGATTGAAATGATACAAGGCACTTTTTAATAGGCAGCAATTACATTGAAACACAGTTTTAAAAGACTCTGGCCGTAAGAAACCACGGTTTCCTTCCCCTGCCCTTTAATAAAAGGTGAGGCAAGATTCGAAACTTCTTAATTAGCAGGTAAATAGTAGGTGGTGATTATGCCGTAAAGGTTGAATAAACTAAATCATATACTTTGTACCTAGGTGGGTTTATCTGATGCCATTTATAAGGACCAGCATGGCATAAAGTGGGTGAAATCGCTAAACACTAGAAAAACAACTAGATGTTCAGCTGCACTATGGCTTATGTCATGGATTGCCCGACAACCTGCCTGTTACTACACTTGCAATCTCTAGATATCTTGCAGGAATGGGACCGTTTACTCCAGGGCTAATATTCTACTAGGAGCAGGGGCTGCGCTGGAGCATAAAAGATCGATTGGTAAGTATTTCCCACCTCACCCCATAAGAATTACTTCTGGATATAATGACATTTTAGTTTTCCTTTAAAGCAGCATCCAGCTAACAAACTCGGATTAGAATTTTTAATGCCACGCAGTTGTTCTGTTGATTTTTTAATTTCTTCTGCTTCAGGTCTTTCCTTTTAATACAAAATGTGCACAATGGCACTGCCATTGCTATAAAGCTAGACTATGGCATGTTGTCTACCACCAATCGCCTGCAAACGGCTGCATAATTAACCAGCAAGCTTAACCAAGCAAGCACAAAGACTGTCTGAATCATTAGAAGAGCAATTATATTTATCTGACATGAAGGAATACTGGAACTGCTGGTACAATTAAGGTTTCTATGGTTATTACCCCTTAAAGTAAACCTCTCAGCTCAACTAAAAACCTAGTATAGGAAAGCAAAGAATAGACTGAGCTGAACCCTAAAACAGTATTTGGGTACATCCCCCTGCTTCTCTCTAGTGCTTTCACCCAATTCCAAGCAGTATTGGAAGGGCAGATGCACGTGGAAGCCATTACTGCGGAACCTCCAATCGGATCTTCCAAATAACGATCCAGGATGGATCTGATTGGAGGAGCCTCAGTCTAAGCTTTCCCATGTTGCATTGTTACAGTGCAGATAGGGAGAACCAATGGAAACTGCAAGTAGTAATCCTTTACTTCAGAGCTGAACGCTTTTCTTGCCTAAGACCGACCACCACAGCTTGCAGTAAGCATAGGTGTGAATGACAAAATAAAGCATTACATAAAATATTGAAAACAAAAACAAACAAACAAAAAAGAGATTATTCATATACATTTTGGATTAAAGACTTAATTTATGCCAAACAAATCCATTTCTATTATACATTAGTGGTCATATCTATTTTCCATTTTTCTATCTCGTTAATTTATTGATATCTCTGTGACATTTAAAACCATAGGGTTTGTTGTCAGTTGGATTTGTGCCTCACCTCTTTGGGATGATAAATCTATATTTTGCACACTATAACTCAGAGGGGTTCAGCTAGAATACCTTTGGTACATCTGCCTAGGTACTGTATATCACATGTAAAAACGTCATCATACAGTTATTTCAATGGTCTGCGTACTAGCGATCCCATTTATAGCCACAGCCTATTTGCCTTTCCTCAACTAAAAAAAAACCCACTAACTTTAATTAAAATTTTTTACACTATGCAGCAAAATCTAATCTTCATTCTTTAGTGAATGACATGAAATCAGTACATCGCTGGGAAATGTAGCTTCTAGGGCAGGGAAGCCCCGAGGAATATGGGACGTGTGTATACAGACAACTTGCGGACGAGAAGAGCGGCTGTATTAAGTTCAAAAACAAACACAAAAAAAAAAAGCAAAATGCCCCCCCCCCTCCCATTGGACTCGGTTTAAAAAATAGGTACAAAAAAGTTTGCCTTTTCCAGTATCTATTGCCAGAGATTAATAAACAAAGTTCATTTTGTTTTTCCAAAGTTCAATAATTTAATCTAATGAAGCATTTTGGTACTAAAAAAAACAAAAAAAAGTCCCTCGTGTACAAATATACGCTTTGCGCATTGTGAAGTACGTACGCAAACGATAAAAAGGGGTCATCAAAAGAACTTTTTCGCTGCTGCTTCTTGTTGACTTCTAGAAAAGAAAACAGAAAAATGACACAAATCACCACAACAGAGTAACTACAGAGGGTGTGACAGCCATAGGCTACACACATTCCCACACTCCCTACATTCCCCCACACTCCCTACAGTCCCCCACCCTCCCTACAGTCCCCCACACTCCCTACAGTCCCACATTCCAGTGCTCATTAAGCCATAGAAATTTGCGACATGCGCGTCATGGGCTGCTTCAAAGTCATGACTTGTAAAGTCACGATTGGGACAAATTTTAAAGTTACAATTGCGACAATTTTCCATAGTAAAGTCACAACTGCGACAATATTCTCATTATAAAGACGTGACTGAGACAGTAGCAGTCTATTGCGACTGTCTTTAGCTGGCGAATTCACACTTATACGCAACAATTTGGACTTCGGACCACGAGCTGGATAGCACCACAATGCAGGCAGGATATGGCCCGCGAAATGTAGGTTGGGCATCACTGAAAAGCTGTCATCAAAATGACTTGCATTGATTTGGACCGTTCCAATAGCACTTCACGTCTCAGCATTAAGCAGTAACACTGATAAAATACATTCTTGCAGTTAGTGATTTTCAGAAAGACATGGGGGTTATTCACTAAAGTCTGAATTGTTGCTTTATAGGTGTGAATTCGCCAGCTAAAGACAGTCACAAAAGACTGCTACTGTCGCAGTCACGTCTTTATAATGAGAATATTGTCGCCGTCGCAACTTTACTATCAAAAATTGTCACAGGCAAAACTTTGTAAAGTTGCGACCGCAACCATTTTTAACAGGGAAATTGTTGCAGTTGCGAATTTGTTATGGGAACCCACTGTTTGAGAATTTGACAGTGGAATTTGCACCTTAGTGAATAACCCCCATGACTGGGTTTTAACATGATCAATGTGAATAACACATGCTTTGTCTGCATTTAAATGCCAGCTTTCCTGACAAAGTAAAGATAAAAAGACACAGAAAGCAATTCAATTCATGAATATAACTTATTTTTTTTTTATAAGTGCAGCGTTTGGAATAACTGTAATTCCAGACCTAATGGAATTTTTTATTTTTTAGGTGTTACTGGGTCTCTACACTGTTAAGCTTCTGGTAGCATTGCCTGCCCCACATTTTCCTTGGGATCTGAATTATTAAACACATTTTAAATTAATTTTGGGCATATGGAGATATGCACAAATGTACATCTGATAGCACGCTTATAAGAGAATTCATTTGTACAGAGGTTTGTCAGCAACACTTACCTGTACATGACGTAGCTAAAGAATAAAACTGTCTGTATAGCTACAAATATAAAGAAGTGGGTTGTAGATAAGCAGGAGGGAAATGGAGGAACATCTGGACATTTCTGTTTTTCGTGTGGCTAGAAAGAAATAAAAGGTATGAATATATATATTTTGTATTTGTATTTTTTTTTCTATTTGTTCATTTTTATATAGTGCTGATATATTACGCAGCACTTTATAGAGATTAGTCATTCACTTCAGTCCCTGCCCCACAGAGCTTACAATCTAGTTTCCCTATTCAGTCCCACACAGACACAGATGTAAGTTTTTGGATTGTGGGAGGAAAGCGGAGTGCCCAGAGGAAACCCACACAGGTGCAGGGAGAACATACAAACTCCAGGGTGAAATTGAACCCAGAACCCAGTGCTGCAAGTCATTAATGCCACTGAGCCACTGCACTGTGTATGTATGAGCATATTTTCTCTATGGAAAAGCGAATAAATATGGGATTTAGTTCCTAAGGCAGTAAAATATAATTGGGCAAAGGATAAAGTATATCTAACATTAAAGCCAAAAAAAATGTAAATTATAAATACACCAAGTACCTCTATCTGTATTTATACAGAATATCCTTAATTTTTTTTAAATATTCTCAGCATTGCAGTATTGAGATTTTAGAGATGGTTGGTGATAAAGGGGTAGTGTTTCTTAAATACCCCTTTTAGATGCATGGTAACATGCATACCAACCAGCTATAGCAGCACTGGAAATTGTTACAAATTAGCAGTTCCGTAAGTGCACATACACACATATTAACCTTCCCCTTTAAAGATAGAGACATAAAATATATAAGGGTACTGGACTGCACTGAACTCTACTCAGACTTGCACTGGCTTCCCCTCGTAACTGGCATCGGCGGTGCAGAGCGGTGTCAACGTCATCCTGCCTACTGCAGACACGCGCAGTCATAATTTCGTTGCTCAGCAGTGGGTGAACTCGGAGCGGTGAAATCATCACAGCACATGCCTGAAGTATACATGATGATGTTGTCACCGCTCTGCACTGTTGATGCCGGTCAGGAAGGGGAGCCAGAGCACAGCTTCATAACTGTATCAATAGCTATGAAACTGCCATTGTTCTTGAAGATAAGCTACTCAATTGCCCATCAAAGTGAGGACTTCCCAGCTAGTGCAAGGTAAGTTTTATAATACATGATTTTGTATTATGCCTTTATTTCCCCTTTAAATAATAATATATAACATGGATTGATTTACCAAGTTCTTTTGCACCAAGTGTTCAATGTCCCGCTTTACAACATGAAGATGCTCTTTAATATCGTTGAAGTTCTGTGTTGTTTCATAGGCCATAGACCCACCATGTTGATTTCCAGAAATAAGCCTCAGTGTTTCACTCATCGAGTCCCTACGGGTAAAAATAATAAACTGGTTAACCACTGTACACAAATCAGGAATACCTTACACCTACCCAAGTATAGCAATCTTGTAGGACAAGTAACATCACTAGACAATAGCCGCTGAGAAAAAAAATGTGACCAAAAACAAAAGCTACCTAAAAAGGCCGGCCGCCATTAAAAGGAACAGTTTCAACAACACAGTTTGAAAAAAGCGACCGTTTGTTGGAGAGTCGTGCAAATTCAAATTTCTCAGGACAGTCAGCGCAACATACTGCACATTCTTTATGATCCTTCTTCAGCATACCAACGAATGGGAATTTTTACAGAACAGAAAGAGTTAATTGCTGCTACATGAGTCAGGGTATAATGGCACTTGCCCTGCATATGTGGACCTCAAAACAGAAAACTACCGCTCCAGATGGGGAGAACATCGGCAGCTTCATTAGAACTCCACAAAGCAAACATCAAATAGCGCAACTGCTCGTCAAACCAGTCATTATAAACCATAACGTTATCCACAGTCTTCCTCGAGCAGAGCATTCAAATCAAGCAGCTTCCTCGATGGCTCAGTGACATCACTGCACATCATAACGCTAACACACGTTTGTGAGTTACAAGCGTGGTCACCAGCAATCAGTTTTCCCACGTCCCTTGCACCATCAGCCTTAAGAGATTTGCAGTGGGAAAATACATCACAAAAATGGTAGTGACTGATGAAGAATAATAATTTTCCCCAGTGAAATAACAAGAGACCTCAAAACCCAATGTATGTATGTAAAATTTTATTTATAAAGCGCCACAAATTTACACGGCGCTGTACAATTCAGCGATACAAGTACAATACAAACAAGGGAAAAGTGCATTAAACAATACAAGTAAAACATTACAAGGATACATCAAATTAAGTGCTAGGTTGTGATTAACACAAGAGGTTGGAGGTCCCTACCCCAAGGAGCTTACAATGGCTCACAATGTGTCACATGACCAGAAAAATTAGTCTTTACATTGGGAAAGACTATTCTGAGTGCCTAATGTTATCCAGCAAACATGGAAGAGGATCTGGGAATCATTATTTTGACACTGGTTTGGTCATTACCATTGCCCATTGTTGTACATTGAATTCTTTATCCGTGTGACCCATAATTTCATGCAAAGTGAAATAACAAATGTCAGGTTCAACATTTAAATATTAAAAATAATTCTTAGTTAGAATTGATCCCCATGATTCTCCCCCCCCCACCTACATCCCTTAATGGAAGGGGGCTGCCAACCCCTCGGAGCCACCTATAGGCGCGGGCCTCCTGTGGCTAGAGGGAAACCTGGCACTGATATTATCACTTCCTGCTGTATTACTATGAACAGGACAGTTGTCACATTCTCTGGAGAAATGTGAAGCTTTTCAAAAAAGAAATTAAATGTCCTTGTGCAAGAAAAGAAGAGGCTTAAGGATAAGAAAAGATTTAAGGCTAAGGTCCAAGATTATATTAAACACAATAGAAACTCATTTCCCCATATGTACTGTCGAGCTAATGCAACATGCTTCCCCTTGCTGTTGTCATGCGCTTGTAACGGAAGAAAAAAAAAATCTAATTAAATTTCATCCTAAAGCAACAGGCCTTTTCAGAGCACTGTAACGTGCTCAGATATGGGATCACACACATGCTGCTTAATCAATATACAAGTAACATTTGTCTTGTGATGCCTTCCTTTAGGTTTTCCTCTCATTGCAAAGAAGATTAGGGTCAGTAATGAGAATATTTATCATGATGTGGAATTAAATCCCTTTTCTACTTCTGGTAGAAAAACACAATGGGAAAAAAAAAAACTCACCCCCCTCGACTTTTGTATTTAGAAACCTTCAGACGGGAACATAATCAGAGTTCCAAGGGAAAGTCATCTTGGCAACATCCAAATAAAAATGCAAAAGAAATCAGAAAAATAAACAAGGAAAAAGAATTCGGAATCATTAGCGATTATTAAGTCAATGAGAAAGAAAGTTTCTCACCCCGATATCAAGGTCATGAAACTGGGAAAAATAGGAACTACAAAAGTCGGTTTTTAAATGAATGGTTATGGAGTCTGGGACGGATTATCAGTTTCCTTTGAAGTAGCTGTCATTATCATTATCATTATCATTAAAATGCATGGAAATGTGCTCACCGAGCATGCGCTCTAGTAATATCTAACTGGCAGCAGAAAGGAATGCCTAATTTAGTGAGAAAATGCATGAATTTCAAAAGAAACAACATAAAAACAAATTTTTGCATTGAGATAATCAAATAAAACAATTTTCAACTTTACATCCCCTTTAAAAAAAAAAAAATGCATTTTCTATCCCTGAAAGATCTCTTCACTTTCAGCCCTAAAGGAACCAAACAACAACAACAACAAAAAAAAATCAATGACTTTATAAACTTGCAGAGGAGAAATACTTGCAACCGATAGAACTTAAATGATCAAAACCAGAATCTTTAAGAACAGACTATTTATCCTTTAACAATTTTTATACCATCACAACCAACATATCAAAACAGTCAGTCTGTATAATCAGATTAAGACAGAAATCCATAAATCTGCAAAAGAAAATTAATTATGTTTCTAGGCAAAGATGATCAAACAAGAAATGAACAACTGTAAAACAAGCAAAACCAATTTGCACTAAGCATACGCTCAACTACTTCCTTAATCTAACCAAAACGTATTAAAGGAGTTCTGTAAGCGCAAAAGAAATATTAAATAAGATGCTGCTTTCAGACTTTAACTGGTAAATCTAATTTGGATTCCTTGGAATAAAGATTAGCAAAAGAATATTAATGCAAAGGATTCCCTGGAAAACAAAAAAAAAATATATAATAATCTTTTGGAGACAGTTGACCTACTTAGGTGCGGAGATTTTAAAAATCTTCAAAAAGATAGAAAAAAAAAATTGTATCAAAGACGATGCAGAAAAGAAAAATGCGTATTTCTAATAGAAAAGAAAAATCTTATTTAATTCATTTTGGTTGTAGAGAATAGAATTTGACAGAAAACGCTTAAAATATTGTATATTAAAGTTCCAAAGAGCAAAAGCGGCAGATGGAGTAAAGGGAAAGATCTGAAGAAACTTAAAATCTGTACGTTGAAAAAAAAAAAACAAGTTCAAGACGGTGGAATGGCTAGCGGAAGGAAATACTATGATAGGGGTCTCAACCACTCGGCCCATAAGGTTGCCTTCTTAGGCCCGCAGGGAGCTGGAGTTTCAGAGACGTTCTTAGGGCCAGTATAGAGCAGTGCCGTAGGAGTCCACAAAATGGCAGGCATGCTTCTCTCTTACACTGCTCCCTTACCTCATGCGCTTGCAGGTGTGCTGTGTACCCAGGTAAGGAAGTGGTGTTCGTAGGTGGCAGAAGAAAAACTAGTTAGGGGTGGAGCTTACAGAATGTGGCCCGTCAACGTCACATTTTTTTCTATGTGAGGGACATTTACCCAGGAGAGACCCCTGGTCTATGCTTTTTTTTAGTCTTGTTCACTAGTAGAAAGAGTTGAAATCTAAAAATATGTAAAAGCAAGGACTCAGAATATCATAGTGATCTAGCAATTAGAGTTAGGGGGGAAAAAATCCACTGGTGTTCTTCAAGCTCATTCTACCCTACACACAACCACTACCAAAGCAAACATTAAGTAATGCTGCCTGTAAATTACCTGTAAAAGGAATAAAGGACTTCAATAAGACCAGTGTCTGGATCAACGTATAACTATTATAACTACTAATAAAAGCGGCCCCAATTTCCAGCAACGAATAACTATTATAACTACTAATAAAAGCGGCCCCAATTTCCAGCAACGAATAACTATTATAACTACTAATAAAAGCGGCCCCAATTTCCAGCAACGAATAAATATTAAAACTACTAATAAAAGCAGCCCTAATTTCCAGCTTGATAAATACATACTTAAGCATTTTATGAATAAATCAACTGCATCTGACTTACTGCCTGTGGGAGTGCTTGGTCCCTTGTACTAAATTGAAGAAGTTCTGGCAATGAAATGCCACAAAGAGAGGGGGAGGTGTAGGAAAGAAGAAAGAATTTAAAGGGCAACTAAGAAAGACTGGTGAAAGTCAATTTGGGACGGCATTTATTCCTACAAGGTAAAAATATTACCTTTCAAAGGACAGTAAAGTCTACAAAAAGAAGATGCCTCAAATGTATTTATGGTTATTATATATATTCAGTTGGGTGCTTCCAAAAATTGTGTCTAAAATATAATATTTAGATTTAAAAACTGGGCTTTAGGCTAGGTTCATACTGGCTGATCTTACGCTGAGATTTTTTATTAAGCTCATTACTGTCTATGAAAACAATGGGACTGGGTGAGGTCTGTGTAACAACATGACTGCTATCAGTAAAAAAAAAAAAGTGAGAAAGCAATTATATTCCTGAATTCAATTACATTTTACAAGTGTTGTATAAGAGTAACTGCAATGTCAATTCTGATTGGAATTTTTAATTTGTTGGCGTTATCGGTCCTTAAAAAAAGCATCATTACAGACAAGTCAATAGTACTTTGTTTCACGAAGGCAAGCATGAAGAATAAAATAAAGACTCAAAGAAATTTATTAAAGTCGAAAAGGCCATCTTCAATTTTTGTGAGCGAAAAATTCTTTTAAAAAAAATTCAAAAAAATCTGAATCGAATTTTTGATATCGCGATATTGAATTTTTCCATCAAAATTATCAATATTATGGATTTTAAATAGAAACAAACAGATTGAAAAGTTTCAATAGAATTTTCGCTATCGCGATATTGGTATTTTTGATTTTATTACATTTCACCCAAAGGCTTGGATTTACTGAACTAAAGCTACACAGTGCGCGTCTACTGAACAGAGAATGCTGCGGAAGTATTCAGGTACATTTTATCTCCCAGGAAAAAGAGTGAAATTACCTCATCTCGCCAACCTGTTTCATCACTTCTTTCTGAGCATGCACAAGCGAATCAAGTTCCGGCTGAGAAACCTTTCGTGGAAAAAGGCTGGATTCAGTAGAAGTTCTTAGACTTGAGTGACATGATCCTTGTAGTACAGTAAACTGGATATTTTTGGATGCAGTGGAATATGCCATAATAACATTTGGTTCACATTTAGAAATCTGCACCTTCCAGAGGTGACATCTTTATGCATTTAACCCTAGTGCAGGGGAAAATTATCTTATAATGCCTAGATGGGTGGAAATATTGATATATCTGCCACAGCTAATGTTCTGGTCCCCTATAAAGATATACCGTATCATTTTCATAGTGTTTCATTTGCTATCGCAATAATAATTACCTTATTACATTACATTTATTATCATTCCATGACACTTAAAGGGGCACTATAGTGCTGATATAACTGCACATATACATATACAATCTCTTATACTAAGCCAATTGTTGACACAAAAAGTTAAAAAAAAAAAAAAAGGGAAGAAATAATACTTGCAGTTTATTTCCCTTAATTAGTTTTCCTGACATTTTCCGACCCCGACTCCCACTCCTCTATCTGTTCTGCATGAGAAGAAAAAGCTGCCTGACTGCTGTTGGTTAAACAGTGTGCTGACCTTTTTGCCACATAAATTAAAGTTGGAATGCAGGAGATTACAGAGGGAAAGGGGACTTGTGCTCATGTGCTAAGTATGTAGTAAGTAGGACAAAAATGTCTGGGGGAGGGTACCTTTTCATGGAAAACTGGCCAGTACATGTCACACACACACATTTCCTGGTGCAGGAGTTTATTAGTGCTGCCTACTCAATCATTCTGTGTCACATGAAACATCTACTGGGGAGAAACACATCTCACTAAGGTATAATACTGCATATGTAAAGATGTAATCTAACTATAGTTCCCCTTTAACATAGCAGCCAGTAGCATACCAGTAATGAAAACTGGTATGTTTTTTTTCTTTTTCAAAACCAATACATTGCTGCCAATAAGCTGTTAATAATAAGAGCAGCACTGTTAGTAAAATTCTTGCGATTTCTTTTTACCCGACCTGTGGCGGTTGTCCAGGGGGACTTGATCCTCTCTTGGCGATCTCATCTGTCACCGCATTAACGTATCTTCTCTGCTCATCGAGAATCATATCAAGCTGTCGATTCAGTTGCTTGATTTCAAGGTGAATGCGGTTTTGGCCCTCAAAAATTTGTCTTAGTTCCCGTTCGTTTACTGACTCAAACATGTCATCAACTGCACAAAAAGAAAAAAATTTATAAATAATATGTGTACTACAAACAAATCAGGAGTTACAGCATCGTTTCACACAGAGCTGTAGAAATCTATAAAGAAATACATGTTATTATATACCTTGTCCATTGTGAAAGGCAACACCACACCAATGTATCAACATTATATATATCAGAAAATATGTGCAAGAGTGTGTTGGTGCTGTAACCCATAGTGTCAGGTGAACAACACTCTCAGATAATTAACTACTGCCTGCAAGCAAGCCAAAGTAATTTGACCTCTGAGGGTGCTGTTTCACTGTAATCTATATATGATACTACATTTTAGCAATGCAAAACGACATATTAAAATGTCACAAATATCAATAAAAATTTACATGAAAACAGAGGTGAATTACATGCTGGGACGGGAGGGGGCTTGGGGTTGTTGTCTAAGCTAATATTAGCTACTGTTCTTGCATCAACGGGTGCAAGAGACAAAGATCACTCTTATGAAGTGCAGCTGAATATATAAGCAGGGGGTGGCTGGAAACAGTGTCAGCTTGCCCCAAAACTGCCCCCCCCGGGGTTATGATAAAAAAATGTAGGTGCCCTGAAGGACAACTGATAAATATCTTATATCCATGTGCTGGTAAAGATTTTGGGGGTTATTGGCTAAAGTGCGAATTCGACAGTCGAATTCTCAAACAGCAGATTCCCTTAGCAACTCCGTGATCTCGACAATTTTTGGTCATAACAATATTACTGTAGTAAAAAGTCACGACCACGACAATATTCCCATAATGAAACCGCGACTGCGACAGTAACAGACTATTGCGACCATCTTTAGCTGGCGAATTCACACCTTTACGGAAGAATTCGGAATTTAGCCAATAACTCCCTTTGTCTTTTAGTAGTACTGGGGCTTATCACAACCACAGATAAAAAGAAGAAAATATTCTAGTACATTCATCCAAAACCATTTAAGTGTTTGTACAGTAAACCATGAGTTTAAGTAACGGAGGCACACAGCGTTGTGACAACCTTAGATAAACAATTACAGTTTCTTGTTCATTTTATCTGTTGACACCATTTTGATTCATCTAGATTTTTCTGTAAAGACCAATCTGCCAATCAGAAATTTAATGTATAATCCTTTCGGAGCAATATGCATGAGCTGGTCACAAATACCAAGGCAACTGTTCAGAAAAGCCATTAATCCTCTTTCTCATAATATCGCAATGTAACAAGTATGGCTGGCAATACGAGCTAAAGAAAAGATCAGCATTTATGTACATGGCTTAGGCTCCTGAGCAAGGCTGAAACACCAGCCTCTATCTATAACAGCAGTCCTCAACCTGGGGGTAGAATGGCGATTTCCATGGGTCGCCCAAGACCATCGGAATCGAATTCTCAACCAGCAAATGCCTGTATCAAATCCGCGACCATATCCCCATACTAAAGTCGTGACCGTGACAATATTCCTATAATGAAGTTGCGACTGCGACAGTAGCAGTCCATTGCAACCGAAAACTTGTTACTGGTGTCACCAAATCATGGGGAATTGTACTAAAAACAGTCGCGGCAATAAAAAGGCTGAGAACCACGGATCTAGAACCTTACTAAGTAAGAATTCCACAAAGGAACACCCCTTGAAAAGAATGGGAGTCACTGGGAACTTGCCTTCATGTTCCTGCATTTCTGGGTGGTCCTTCTGAAACTCTTCTTTCCTCTTATCCAGTTCCTGTTGAAAGTTCTCAAACTCTTCTCGGTACTTGTCTTTTTCTTCTTTTGGTATCTCTGTGTCTGGAGGGGGCTGAAATACGCTTGTTTTACATTTATGTACAGGAAACTATAAGAATTCTAACACTCAACTGCCTAAAATCTACATAAGCGTTTAACCCAAACAAAGGTTCCTTACAAATACACAGGTATTAACAGGAAATGAATTGTAAATAATGGTGCTTACAGCCTCTGCTCCAGGTTCAGTCAGCTGGAAAGTCAAGAAGGAGAGCACATCGTGGTCATCTGTAAGCAGGAATAACAAAGTTAAAGTCAAGCAGAATTCTTACATTTCATACTGTATCAAAAGAATAAAAGGAACATATTCAGAGCTAATATAAAGAGGGCTACAGCCTAACTGTTTTTAAATAAGGTCTCCAACCTGCAGTCTACATTCCTGCAATTAAACTATATATTTTTTTGTATTTTATTTATTTTTTATATATTTATTTTACGCAGTGCTTTATACAAATTCCTTATTCACTTCAGTCCCTGCTCCATGGAGCTTACAATCTAGTTTCCCTATTCAGTCACACACAGACACAGATGTAGGTTTTTGGATTGTGGGAGAAAACCAGAGTGCCCGGAGGAAATCCACGCAGGTGCAGGGAGAACATACAAACTCCATGCAGATGAAGTCCAGGGTGGAACTGAACCCAGAACCCAGCGCTGCAAAGGTGCTAACCACTGAGCCACCGCACTGCCCATAATATATATATATAAATTTTATATTTGTTTCCACTTTCATTTAAAGCTCTAATGTGTTTTAATATAAAAAAAATAATTGCCAATAACCCTGGCTGCATGTACGATCATGATATGCAATCATGTATTACATTAAAATAGCTGAAGGCTGCGCAGCGCTGCTGTTACTGGATCATGCAGACAGGATTTTTTTTCCCCTTTACATTAAAACAAAGAAGTGCTTTGAAAATTTAAAGGAAATTGTATTAATTTTTTTTTTTTAAAGTTAATTGTAGGAAAATAGACTAGAGACTGGTGAACTCCTTTGACATAAGTAAAATGTTTTTGAAAATAAATCAAGGCAGCAGTATGATTTTAACATCTACAACTAAGAACTCCCAGCTTCCAAGCCAGTCCCTGAAGCACCTATATGCCTGCCATCTCTCCATTAACAGTTAACATACCAGTCTTTTCCATTAGTATCCTCCTCTCATTCTAACATGCCAAAGAAAAGGTTTAAATAAGATTTTTTATGAAGGGAGATGCAGAAGAGTGAGATCTTTACACTTAGAAAACGGTCATGTAAAACTAGTGTGCTTCTCCCTTCTAAACCCTTTCTATCTAGTAATAATCTACATTATTGTGTCATGCATCTGCTCCCATTCCAAGCAACAGCTGATGAATTAAAAAGCATGGAAATTTAGAAATGATTTTTTGATATTTAATTTTTTAACTCAAAAGAAAATTTTTTTTTCTAATACATTATTTTCTTCATTTTATATATTTCCCTGCATAGAATCTCTCAACCACTGCAATTTATATAACATTTCAAGATTGTTAACATTGTTGCAACAGCGGTTCTCAACCTTTTGATAACCTCAACCCCTGCCGCTGACGTTTCGCCCGAACATCATCACGTACGCGCATCACGTGATGACGTTCTGGGCCGATGTCACCACGCAGGAACCTTATAAAAAGGGACCTGCAAGCGCTTCCGGGCTCCACTGTGGTTCTCCACCCCCGTGAGATGGTCGTGCGACCCCCGCTGAGGTCGCGACCCACAGATTGAGAACCGCTGGTTTAGAATGTTTGGAAGTGTAGACTGAATATATAGTAACTAGAAATGCATCTGGGGCATTTCATTTTTTTGCTTTTACTGTTCTTTTAAAAGAAAGGGAGTGCATATTTTGAGAACCATAAAATCTAGGGGGGGAAATGATAGGTCCATTTAAATCTACACATCAAGCCCTATGAAGGCACAGGATGATGATGATCAGGGTTTCAAATCTCAGCCTGTCAAATAGCTATCGCAGACAGAGAGAAGGGGACTGTGTGTGCTGGCGGGAAGAAGAAGGGGGTTGTTAGACAGCAGATGGGCTCACTTTGTACAACCCTGTCCCCCTGACCTTATACTAGCAACAGCATAATTTGCAACATGTTTATTGATGGATAATATAAATACCATTTGTCAGCAAACAATTTTTCCCATCCAGAGATTTATTTTTTAACTTGATTTCTTTCATTTAACCCAATACCTGCTAATCATGCTTTAAACAATTAATTTTTTTATTTCCCCTCTGGCCCAGCAAATCATACTGCTGCTATGTGGCGTTCACTAACCGGCAAGTCCTCCAGTCGCTGCAGATATTCCAAAGTAACCTTGGGGTGGAAGAATCATGTTATCCACTTTGGCGCAGAACTCATAGTCGTCCTTATCTGGCGTAAATCCATTGTTAATCATTACCTACAGAAAAAAATACAGACCAAGGGTGTTGAAGGAGAAGATAAGATATGTTTGTGCAGAGAGAGGGGGATACATAAACTCACACCGTGGAATATTTCTCTAGTAAGTGAAAAGGCCGGCACATATTAATCAACTTTTTCATTAAAGGGATACACATTTGTATTTATTAAAATAAACACAACTTTCCTATCACGCGCATACAAATAAACATTATCCAAGGAATTTTTTCAATTAAAGTTTTTGCAGCTTAAAGGATTGATTTGGTTGATGGCCGAATCACACAGTTAGTAACCAAACACGGGAAAGAGAAGGACTTCATTTCCAAGACTGAATTTGTAGCTGCCCCTGAGCCATCATAGGAATTACTTGTCAATATTAAGAATAACGAATGTAACATAATTATAACTGACAGGCTGAAAGTACAGGGTCTGTCAGCCTTAACCACTATATTATGAAGCGGCAAATCAGTACCGTTTATAGCATTATCTTATAGAACTGCTAGTGTTAGTATCTCGTGGCAGCCATATTGGATATTCAATAAAGTGCACCTGTCACCTAAAAACTAATACTAATTTAGGTTGTACTAATGAAATAAATGTTTTTGTAAATATATATGTATTTAAAAAAATGTACCTTTATACAGTGTTTCTCTCTGTCATTTTCCCTGTCAGCCTGACTTTTCTTTCCCGTGTGTCGGGACTAAATGATTGACATGGCTCCTCCAATCAGATCCCTGCTAGATCGTGATTTAAGGGATCTTATTGGAGGAACTGTCCATTTTATTACATTGTTATCTATCAGACCTCTCAATTTAATAAAGGATTAAGTCAACGTTTAGTTCTTCTTTGACCAATTAACCAAATGGTCTGAAACCAAATTAATCCAGTTGCATAAAAAAAATCTATAATGTAAGAGTTAAGAAAAGCAACTGGATCTTGGGAACACATCAGCAGTTGTCGCTACTCGCTCAGATATTTCAAAATTGCTTAACAAGAAAAAAAAAAAAAATCTCAAAATAAATTTTGCTCTTCCAGTTTGATTGAGAACAGCTGAACTGCCATATGTGTATGCGACCATCTAATGGCACAGCATTCTAGGTTGGTAAATTATGCTGTATATAATAGTCATTTTATTCAGATATTTCTGGTCTTTGGAAAGTGGAAATATACCTTATTGTAAATGTTAGTCTTTCCTTTCATGTACCTATTTAATAACAGAGTTTCTGCCTTCCTTTGGATCAATATAACAGGCTGGACTTGTGTATTTTTGTTTGCTTTATAAGCTATGTTATGAAATAATAAAAAACACTATAGGGCAGGGGTCGGCAACCTTTTGGCCTGAGAAAGCCATATACAGTGTGGCTCTGCTCAGCCCTTTAGAATCCGGAGCCACGTCAGCAGCTCCGGATTGGCTAGCAACCAGGAAGAGCTGTAGAGAGCTTTCTCTCTACAGTGCCTGTCGGTGATTAGCTGGCAGACTGTAAAGAGTGGTGCTTGCATGTAAGCACTACTCATTACAGTCAAAAAGCCAGATGCGGCCATCAAAAGCCATAGGTTGCAGACCCCTGCTATAGGGCATATTTATAAAAAATGGATAAAACGACACATGCACAGAGCTCTATGAAGATCTATGCTACAGACCCGTGTCACATAGGGAGGAGGCGTGTCTAAAATAGCAAAATGGATGCATTGTAATGTTAGGGAACAGCACAATGCAGGAGCTCATAATTTCTTAATGCCAAATCAGATCTCTTCATTGTGCCTTATTCTATTAGACCTCTCAAATTAAGGGATTAAATTTACCTCTAACCTAACTGATATGCTAAAAGTACAGGGTCTGCCAGCCTAAACCGCTATATTACAAATCAGCAAATCAGTACGTCTGAGCTGTAGTGCTATCCTATAGAACTGCTGGTATGACCGCTATATTGGATCCTCATTAATATGTGAAAGAACCCTGACACATGACCACACAATGTTTGACTGCTTGGGGAATGTCACATGGTCTATAAAACTGTGAATATCAATGAGCCACATGCTCTGGTTTTCACACATGCTCTGTGAGAACTCAATGCCCTGGACACAAGACAGCAGGGGGTGGAGCAGAATATCTGCAAAGGCTATCATATACATGTGAAATAATTCATGCAAAAGAAGCATAAATAATAAAGCAAGCTGCCCTGAAGAGAAACACTGGGCTCATTGTGCTGGTGGCATGTAGGCTAAATGAACAAATGTTGTTTATTAGGAGACTTTAAGTTCATTAAGTCAAGGATTACTTCTTCCTTATCAAATACGCCCCCTTAATAAAAGCTAAAATTAAGCAGCGATTTGGCGTAATGAAGAAATAGAACTCACCGTTAATGTCTTTTTATAATATGTAATCTTTGCTCGCACTGGGTATGGTTTGTTACGAAAATCTCTTTGACAGGAGGATAAGGCTTGTGTGGAGCCATCACTGAAAAATCAAGAACCTTCTGTTAGGTGCAATAATGACTAAATATTGCGCCCCCTGCTGGTAACACATTTGCTGTTTAGAGAAGGAACAAGTAAATATTTTCTAATGCAAAGACAGAGTTTTTAATTTCATGACTTGTTGCACTCCCTTGACATATTGTTATTAATAGGCATGCTCGGACCAGAACCCCAAGGAATTCATGGATTAATATAACATATACTGATATTCTTTTTTTTCCAGGAAAACTTTGGCTGCCGCAAAACTAATAATAATTAGCGGATACCACTTCTAGAGGTGCAATACATGCATAAAGGCATGGGTGATCATTACAAAAGACAAATTTTCTCAACTAGTTAACAATGGATAAACAGCCAATATACGTATATATTAATATATATAAATATTTTTTATTAATTGTTGCCCATTTGCAAAGCTGTTCAAAGCAAACTGTATCGTTCAAAAGTGTTCACCTGCCTTGGCTGGTGTAAACTATTATTCTCTATAATATATTACTGTATTTTTCGCTCCATAAGACGCACCTGACCATAAGATGCACCTAGAATTTTAAGGAGGAAAAAAAAATTCTGAACCAAATGGTGTGCTAAAATATTTAAAGGGGAAATAATGGTAGAAATAAAATTAATATACTATAAAATATACCTGGCACCAGCTGGGAAATCCTAACTGTCATGGGGATTGGAGCAGCTGCCAGGTATATTTTATAGTATATTAATTACATTTCTGCCTTTAGTTCCCATTTAATAAAATATACCACTTCTCCCCTGCCTCTCTTCCCTGCCTGCCCTTCTGTCATTACTCCCCTGCCTTCCTTCCCTGCCTGCCCTTCTGTCATTACTCCCCTGCCTGCCCTTCAGTCATTACTCCCCTGCCTGCCCTTCAGTCATTACTCCCCTGCCTACCCTCCCTCCCCATGCCTGACTTTCTGCCTTCCCTCCCCCATACCTGGAAATGAACCTAATAGAAAATCGCTGTCAAGTGCGGCACTTACAAATTATCAATATTCATCAATGACGTATTTTTTCCAAGGGCAAACATTTTTTATTCCTCAATCAGCAAAAATAACAGGGAAACAGGGTGAAATTAATTGAAAAGGTCAAAATGGTCTTAGTAAATATCCCCAATGTGTGTGTTTTTAATGCACATAACTTACAAGGATATATAACCTTTAAATTAGGCTGAAAGGTTGATAGCTAATGTTCCTTAATGGGACCATAGCAGGAGGCAGGCTATAGCTTTCTGTTATAAAGATAACTTTGTATCCCTCTGGCAAAGAAGTAGTCAGGAAATGTAACGCACAAAAAGATCTACAACTTTACACAATAAATGTGTAGGTATGTGTATATGAGTGTATATGTATATGAATGTGTAGGTATGTGTATATGAATGTATAGGTATGTGTATATGAATGTATATGTATGTGTAT
The DNA here is from genome assembly GCA_019650415.1 of Pipa parva. Classification (NCBI taxonomy): domain Eukaryota; kingdom Metazoa; phylum Chordata; class Amphibia; order Anura; family Pipidae; genus Pipa; species Pipa parva. Next base: position 21,820 of record WMED01001445.1, read on the forward strand.
ATGAATGTATATGTATATGAATGTATATGTTTTTCAAGGTCATCAACTTTACAAAAGGCAACAGCAAAACTGTACTTTCCTGGTGACCATATCCCTAGATGTACTGAATTATATAATGAAATTAAAGTAATAAAAAAATCATTATTAACAGTAAATTACCAATTACCTAGCACCCATCAGACCAGAGAGGTACAAGATTTACAGATATTCCCAATAATCCTAGACCTGCATTTGCAGGATTACACAGATTATGACTCTTCCACACCACTTCTTCGACCTCATCTACAAATCATTCCCTCCCCTACATAATGACATGTTAGGCTAGGTTCACAAAAGTGTATTATGCTCAGCGCATCATAAGCTAGTGTTAAAAAAAAAAAAAAAAAAAAATACGGCTCAATGCAAGCCGATGGTACTTACCTAGTTCCGGACACACTGGCTGTGTGTCGCAGTTTGGCCGGCGTATTATACGCTGAGCCCAAAATGCAACCACACAGGAAGTGATGTGAACACCAAGGGAGCATTCACACTGTCGCTGGTAAGTTCAAAAGAAAAATACGCTCGGCATATTTTAATTTCTTTTGTTTTTTTTCTCCACACGATCGTATTACGCAATGAGCATAATACGCTCGTGTGAACCTGATGGGCAACTGCATGAAGATCAAGCTGCAGATATTTTACCATGAAAAAGGCCAGAATACAATTTGTATTTTTGTGGTTTACAGTTGTTGGTGTGCAGCAGAATGGGAAAGGCTATTATGCATTTCAATGACACACCTGAGCATCTAAACACACTGTCACACAATGCATCTTGACGCTGGCATCCAAACATTGTCTGCTGTATGTAATGATGGCAAAACAATTTGTGACTTATCCCCATAAGCATCAAACCACAAAAAAAAATGTCCAAACCAGTTTTCAAGTCCACTGATCCGTGCACTTTAAGATGCAAGTGAGGCTCTTTAAACTTACTTTTGATGGTCGTAGACAAGCTTGCCGTTGTTGCCCACTATCAAAATTGCAGGATTGTTTTTCTATAGAAACAAAAATACTTTAAACATTTAAAGCTAAATTATACATTAAAGAAATGGTAAATACAATAAGAGTCATGTCTCCTTTCGTCGCTATTTTAATCAGTTTTCTTTTGCCTACTGAATTAAACAGTCCAACTACTGCACTGAAAATACACCGGCCAGGACAAACACATATAGACATTCACACTGATCATTCTGTTTGGAATTCAGATTTAGTATGTATTTATATATGTATATTTTTTATTTATAAAAGCGCCACAAGGTTACGCAGCGCTGTAGTGCATTTTAATATGAACGAGTCCAGCCAAACTTATTTCCCCTAAAATTCAGATCTGACTGAACAGGTTAAAAACTCTGAAATTGAACCAGCAGCATTATGAGACTCTGATATTTTTTTCAAGGTTATTGTGCTTTTTACACCATTTTAATTGGTAGACATAAAGGAGGTCACAGACTAGTGAGATTTAGGCCTAGCTGGTTTAGGCCTATCATAAAGTCCTTTATTCTCTTGCCAAAGTCCTCTCCTCTACGCGTTTCACCACCTCAGCGTGGCTTCATCAGGAGGAAAATAATTTTTAAATATATTTTTACTTTCTTTCTGATGAAGCCACGTTGAGGTGGTGAAACGCGTAGAGGAGAGGACTTTGGCAAGAGAATAAAGGACTTTATGATCAGTTCAAGCGTTGCTGTATCCTATAACACAGAGAATTTTCCTTATGAGCGTGCTATATCTGCATTGTTTGAGAGTAGATACTGTTTTATCTTTGCACAAATAAATTGGGTTTTATACTATGGATGTTTCCTTTGTTACATGCTGGTTGCGATTCATAAGTTAAGAAGGCTCATTTGGACCAAAATCTGTACTGCTTCAACCTCTTTTTCAAGAAGAAATTCATTGGTTTGGCTTTGAGATGTTTTCTTAAAGCGAATATTTGTTTACCATCTGGTGAACATTTAAGAATATTCAGTTTCATGCACTTGTATTCAACACTTTTTATTGGTGGTTATTTTTCATTTTCTATTTTTCACAATACACTTGGAGGTTCGCAGTTCTCAAGTTTACGTTTGAGCTATCATTACACAATATCATTTAATTGTTGATAAGGCACTATCAGGTGTCTATTTGTTGCGCCTTTTCTTTTTTTAGGTTTTGTTTTGATTACTTCAGGAGTCAGCCAGAAGTGTTTGGTCTCTCCAAATTCAAAAGGCTGCAACAAGTTTATCCAATTAGGATCTATGAAAGGACTTCCTATATAATAGTTTCTTTCTTTTTGAATTATTAGTTCACAATATTTGGATTACATTTATAATTAAGTAGCGCTGCCGTTTTGTGTACACACAGTTCACATGGATTAGGCCTATGATGGATTATTTTAACCAAGATTTTAGCAATGACAAATGGCCATTCCATATTACCTCAATTGTTTTTATCACCCCCTGTTTACCTCTTGCACATAACAGAATACAATTTCAAGCAATTGTACATTTTACCAATTCTCAGGTTATATTTGTTCTGCTTTAGCAGAGTTATTCCCCTGATGCAATCCAATTAGGCCTCCCCAGCTGTGCTTGAAATTTTAACTTGAACATGGCAAACAATGAGCCATTCAAATGAAGAATTTTGATCTTGACTACATACAAATACAGTCAAGTAATGTCTCAAAACTAAAGTAAGGTTTATTGTAAAACAATCTGATTTTACAACATGTCTCATCTGGAATTATTGATGTTTATCTGATGATAAACATTCCAGACTGGCGTGTTCATTTTATGAATGGGTGTTGGCTACGAATTTACCAAAGAGTAAGAAGAGACCAGATCAATGGCGGAGAATTCTAACTAAACAACTAGCTTTTTTCCACAAAGGAAATTTTTTTAAAATTAGTATACAAATATGCTTTTTTTTTTTTTTTTTTTAAGGATCCAGATCTTCCTCTTAAGCACCCCTTTCTGGTGCACTGAGTCATGTCATTAAGTAGACATGGATGGGGAAATGATAGAGAGAACAAAAATTGATTGGGGGGGGGGGGGGTTGTCTATTCACAAACAAAGATGCAAAGTTTCAATGTATTGTACAGTCCTTAATTAAAAGTATTCATGATTTTACAGCATCATAACAAAGATGAACACAAAGACCTGACATCTCCACTAAAGCGCTTAAACATTGCCAAAACATTGACTTTCATGTAGTCCCGTTACATTCATGCAAAAGTCCCTGGGATGCATTTATAGTTGGTTAAATATTGCCTGCCTAACACTGACAGCGCACCCAGACAACATTGTCAGCAAAGTGGCATGTTATATCCTGTGTGCGAGTGTTCGGGTGAGAGGAAGAAAAAGTGCATGTGTGTGAATTCTGCTTCTGCACATGCTCACCTCAGTGAGTTTGAACAGGAAGCAGGAAGTAGATTGCAGCGCTTTGCGCAGTAGAAGATATCGCCTTGATAATGAGAGCAGCAGGCAGTGCTGGAGATTAACAACACTATCAACACTTGCCCCTCCCCCGATAAAATGAGCTTTAGTTCCCCTTTAAAAAGAAAAATCAGTTTAACAGCTTGAGTTGAAATTGGGTTATGCTATTCCTGGAGGCAATGTCTGAAGACAGGCCTAAAATAAAATGTTTTAATTCAAACTAAGTCTACAGAACTGTTAAAAAAAAAAAAAAAACTCCAAAGAAGGTTGCTAGTTCACTGAGTTTGGGAGGGCTGCAAGTTGTATGATTTTATTTTAAAAGATGGAACCAGCATATGTGCCTCTTGATCTATACTTTTACGGCATCTTTCCCCCTCCTTCCCAAAAACTAAGCCATAGTATGAAAGTCCACATTCAAAGTAAACAAACCTTTGCATCATTATCAAAAGAATCAAAAAATATTCCAACTCCATTCCAGGAATCAGCAGCGCCATAGACGTTTCCTTCCAGACCTTGGCCTGCGGTATACCAAATTGCCTATAAGAACACAAAGAAACAAGTCAGAAACAAAACCTGCCTCCAAATAATTAATATATTATTATAATAATTAATAATCCATATTCACTAAGAAAGGGTATAGGCTCCTACCAGACCGTCGGCTCCGATTCTGCCTCGTCCTGTTATCCTAAACGTCACTTCCACTTCCCAGTTTGAAAAGCTTGCAGCAGTTTTTGTCCAAACGGAGCCTCTTTGGCTTTTTAAAGATGGAGTTATCCTAATTTGATCAGCACTGGGAATGGCATCTGAAAAACAAAATGCTCCCATTCTTAACGGTCTCAAAGCAATTATCAAATCAGGGCTGCTATCAAAACGTTATGTTTTGCAGGGCCTCAGATAGACACAAACTGGTTACGTCAATCATATTTTAGTAGGTTTTATGTTTTAGACAATAGTAATCAATTTAATATTGCTATTTTAAAAAAAATATTTTGGGGGATTTCTGTAATGACAGTACACCAAGAGTGAAATTTAATAAAATAGAAAATATCAGTATCGCGATATCACCGATATTGAAAGAATTTTATCAATATCGATATTGCCGATATCGAATTTTCCAGCAATATTATGGATTTTCCATAGAAATACAGAAATAAACAGATTAAAAATTTCGATATTACCGATATCGTGATATTGATAAACTGCCGATATTGGCAAAAATTGTTCGATATCACAATATCAGTAAAACTCATTCGATGTTGTTATATTAATATTTTCGATTTTATTAAATTTCGCCCCAAATACAGAGGTGAAGGAAAATTAAAAAATAAAAAAGATACCTAGACACGTTTTAGTTAAATAACCATTTAAAACCCACTGTCACAATTACAACCTAATTTCAGTCCATTTTTACATAAATTGTGCATGAAAATAACTACATTTTAAAAATGTTGCGTTCTATGACAACATGCTGAAATATATGCCAACTGGATCGATCCGAATGTCTGTTTCGGAGATCAACAACCTGTTGATGATGTTGTAATCCAAAAGCCAGACGCTGGTAGGTGGGAGAGGCTGGGAGTTGTTCCACAGCAGAAGCCAAAAGCCTTAACTGGGAGGGGCCAGGTTAAACGAACAGTAATACCAAAAATTGAAAATACCTCAAATGCATTTATAGTCACTATATATTCAATATGTGCTTCCAAATATTCTAAATTGTAACTATAAAGTATGAATATGCATTACTTAAAGCACCGTACAAAACAACGAGACTGGATGAGGTCTGTTTAGCAACATGGCTGCTATCAGTAAAAGTAAGAACAGACAGAAAGCAATATAATTCATGAATTAACATTTTAACTAGTGCTGAATTTTTATAACTGTCAAGAATCCAAGATGGACAACCCCATCAAAGGTTTGTAACGAAGAAAAAAATGGATGGCATTTAATATTTCAGTCATTCATTGCTTAAATTACCTTTTAAGATTTTTTTTTAAATTATAGTAGGTTTTACCTAAGGTACAGAGATGCTAGCTTACATCTATGTACAGGTCTTCTGCTCTGCCCCTCCTCCCTTATTTCTCCTCCACTCTCACCTATTAACCTCTCCTCCAGTTATCACTACTCCCCTGTGACCTTGTAAATTCAGTAAGTATTCAGTGACTCAACTTGCCTCCATGCTCCACACCCCCTCCCCCTTTTTTGATATGCACTTTCACTTCTCATTACTTATTTTATTGTATTCCTATTTATATTATGGTATTTGCAATTGCACTTTACTTTGCTTACTGGTTTTGTAATTATA
>WMED01001446.1:0-15270 GCA_019650415.1 Pipa parva
AGCTCTATGGGGCAGGGACCTCCAATCTCTTGTGTCAACCGCAACCTAGCACTTAAAGTGATATATCCTACTTGTATTGCTTAATGCACTTTTCCCATATCTCTATTGTATTTGTATCGCTGAATTGTACAGTGCTGCGTAAATTTGTGGTGCTTTATAAATAAAATTATACATACATACATTTCAGCAAATGGCATTGATGCTGAGAAATTCAGACGGATTTATCCATCACACCATACAGGCAGGAGGCACCTGATTAACTTTAAATTTATTCAGTAGCAAGACAACAACCCCAAACAGCCAATACCTATTCAGCAGTGTGGGATATCACAGAATGTTTGTTAATTTCCATAGGGAAATGCTTCTGATGTTGATCTAGGTCTTCTTCCAAGAGTTGAAAGGGGGAGCACCCAGTAATGTTTCTCACAAGCTGGTTGACTCCTGGAATAGGAATGAATCCTATTTCATCATTTCAAATAAGTGCGCATCCATTAAATTGGCAGTGGGAAAAATTAAATATATTCTGGGGCACAGAATTATAATTGAGCAGGCAGCCACATAAGTAGATGCCCAAAACTGAGAAAAAAAAAGAGTTTCCATGTGGTTACTGTCTTTACAGTATGGAATTTCATAGACTCTACAGACCAACAGATGCTCTGTTCATTGTGTACTGTTTGATGGCCAAACTTCTTCCCTCTAATAAGGTTAAGTAGGGGGATTTGTGCAAGAGTCAGTTCATGTACAAGGTTTACTTTTATCCATAAATAGCCAATACTGCCTGGTATACTTTGTTCTTGCTAAATTCTCTGTTTCACTTAAAACTTGTGCTTGATTTCCTTTCATTCACATCCTTTATTGCCCTCTAGTGGACTCTCTCAGTCAAGATTTAAAAGAAAAAATTAACTACAGGGTAAGTTTTGATGATGTAGATTGTGGTCGAAATTAACACGGTGAATTGTTTGCTTCATTGTACTGAGTACTGAAAAAGCCACCCAAAGGAAATACCCACATAAGGTAAGGACATCATTGGGTACTTTCTGTCACATAGAGGAGTGAGTTAAAGGCCAAAAATTGTAAATGACTTCTGTATTATGAACCTGGATTCAATACTATGCCTAAAGAAGAGATCTAAGTAGTCTGGAAAGCTTGCATTTACCATATATTCTGTTAGCCCAGGGGTCGGTAAAGTTGTTTTGGGAGGGAGCCATTTCACTGCCTCCTCCAGCGGCGACAACTATCTTGTGAGCCACCGGAGGAGGGAGGCCTGTCCTCTCCCGACCACATGAATACTGACAGCCAATCAGAAGAGCCGTCTGCGGTCATGGACGGGGCTTGGGCAGTGCACTCCGAGCCACAACAAGAAAGCTGAAAAGTCGCAAGTGGCTCGTGAGCCGCACTTTGCTGACCACTGTGTTAGCCAATAAAAGGTATCACCTATACTCTACTCATCTCTGCGGCTAACATGGGCTAAACTCTACTGCCTCAGTAAGTCTACATATTGCACAAGCACCAGTGGCACATCTACAGGGATCACGACAGTTACATTGGCGACGGGGCCCCATGCTGATTGTGCACTGGGGCCTGTCTCCATTAAGTACCACTCCTGACAAACACAAAATTCTAATTGAAGTGGTCACTATGAATTCAACATTAAACATCCCAACATAATCTATATAGTTCTCTTTATGAGAAAAAAAAGATTTGTTCACTTGTTAAATATAATTTTCCCCAATATATCTATAGATGAATAGAGTTAAAAATGTGACAAATGCATTATTTAAGTAATCAGATCTAAGCAAGGAGAATTATTAAAATTATGAAAAGGACAGTTTCATTACAATACTTATGTATTAAAAATATGTCATTTTTGATTTATGTGTTAATTTACAGCTCCATTTAACTGCTAACCACTTTTTATAAATACACAATTATTTCTCGTTTTAACTTTCTCACCATTTTTACATGACAGGTAAGAATCTCATTAAAGGCTCTGGAATACATTATATTTCTAAACTGCCTTTTCAGAAGTTTGTCTACTAAGAATACCTCCAATAGTACACTAGTAACATTTTTGCTGAATATTAAATAGAAGTGATATCCTTCCTTTAAGAGTACAGTTATTACCTAGTGGTATGTGTCTGTTATACAGTAGTTAAGCAAAAAAAAAAACAAACAGAACATTTGACAGAAGTTTGTTAATGGCCATAAATATAAAATTTACCTTATTCTCTTTATTTTCTCTACTTCATTTAAATGTACTTTTTTATTGTGGCTTATCTTAGCTCATGGGGAATATTTACAAAAGTCTTTGCTGATTTATATATGATAGAAAGCAACTGTTTGATGTATAAATGCATCACAAAGTGACTATTGATTTAGCGATAAAAGCAATTAAATAGGTGATACCAGCACACAAAAAAAAAACAAAAAAACTCTTTCTCCAGTGTCAAGTGGTCAAAAAAAAGTTATATACACTAACTGGGCAAAATTTATTAAATACGGAAAAGTTGTTTGCCCTTTTCCGAATTTAATAACTTGGGAGAATGCTTTGAAGTTTCTCCCGGTAAGTATCGTGAGATTTGCATTGTGCGATACTTGCTGTTAGAAACTTTCTTTATTGGATATATACATGGAAGGGTAGCTGTACTCTATGGCTACCTTTCCATGGATATATTTAATTTACAAAGATTCTGATGGTAAGGGTCGCACGATGCAAATCTCGCAGTACTTACTGGGAGAAACTTCAAAGTATTCTCCCGATTAAAGTCGGAAAAGCCACTTTAATAAAATTCGTATGTAGAAATATCCCCCTATATAGTGTTGGATTGCTACAAAGTTAATCCTATCTTGATAGTGCACCTATTACTTTGGGCAATTAGTATTGACCTTGTCAGGGAAATACTAGACTTCACATGTACATTGTATAATGAACTGGAAACAGAGTAATTACTGATTTTTGCATGTCTATTGAAATATTTACTCTCAGATAACTCCTTATAAAATGGGTTATATAGAAATGAAGACTAGGTTTGAAGGTCATACTACAGAGTATAAGTTGTCTTAAAACAGAACCAAAAAGTAAAGATATATATTTACTAAGGTGCGAATTTGACTGTCAAATTCACAAACAGTGGATTCCCATAGCAAATCCGCGACAATTTCCCCATTGTAAAGTTGTGAAAAATTTTTAATGTTAAGATTACGACAATTTTCCCATAATAAAGTCGCGACTGTGACAATATTCTCATTATAAAGACATGACTGCAACAGTAGCAGCCTATTGTGACTGTCTCTATCTGGCGAATTCGCACCTACACGCAACAATTTGGACTTTAGTGAATAACCCCGAGAGTCATGGGATTTGTAGTCTCTTCATACGCTAGTTAGTGCTAAACTGGATTTGCATAGACATGAGTAGTTTAAGTAATATCATAGGAACCAATGGCCACCAATGGATTCTTCTGTCTATTAATAATACCCTCAAGTGAGTGAAAAGGCATCATATAAATTGTAGTCTTTCTGTACCAACTAGTGTAAAGTACTACAACTTAAAACTAAAGCATCCTGGGGCAATTCAGCGGCACTGCCTATAGCTGAACCTATCTATAAGATGTTTTGGCAACAATTATTACCAAGTGTAAAATAGATTTCAAGGTGAAAAAGTATTTGATTTTGATTTTCAAAACAGCTTTTGAGAAAGAAGTACTGGGTACTTTAATGATATTATTTTTATGCTCATATTTCCAGTTCTAGTCTTATAAACTGCTAAGTGATTAGAATATTCATAAAGAAAAGTTTATAATAAATAGTAGATAATAAAGAGTGAAAATAACCATTTTTTTACTGTAGTGTATGGTGCCTTGTTTTGGTCCCAGCCTCCTACCAGGGGCTTGTTCTCAAATCCCCTTTCATATGTTTTCCTTCAAGGTCTGGCAAAATAGCCACATTGAAGTTATGTTTCAGAGGTACATATCTCTGGCATACCAGAGAACTTTCTGGGCACTGATTGCTCAGAGTTCTGCTCTCTGCTGTGTTAAGATGGCTGATTCCTGGCTTAATGATGCAAAGTGTATTGAGGTGGGTGTGGCTATGCAAATTATGGTGAATGGGATTGCTTTGGGAGTGGAATGGGGCAGGGTTTTAGTTAGGGAGGGAGGGGTAAGGGAGGAGAAGGGGTGGAGCAGCAGGGAAAGATAACAGGCTGATTAACTTGATGGTTTGCTGGCAAAGTTAAGGGTGAAACCAAGAAATTTCCTAGGTCTTCTGACTGGAAATGGAATGGATTCCTTAGAACACGTTATTGAGGTATGTCTCACAAAACAGTAAAAACAGACTCTGCTTATAGAGAATAAAGAATACCTGGCACCCTGCCTTTCATTTCAACTGTTTATACTCTGCACTAACCTAGTTTATAAGACTTATACAATGAGATACAGTTAGCCTTGAAGAAAGGAAAAATAAAATGCTGGCTTAAGGAATGGGTGGGAGAAAGTACAGTAGCTTTCATTTTGCTTAACTATTTTTTCCAGATGTTCGAAAGGCAAATGCCTTGAATGCATTATTTTCCATAAAATGAAAATCAGAACATATTAGGGAATACAATTAAATCCAAATGTCGCTCAGTGTTCAGACTAACATCATTGACTGCACAGATGCAGTTGTGATTAACTTGACATTTAAAACAATTTTAGTTTATTTTTATTGTTCCCTCACATTCAGTGTTTGTCATTTTAAACTGCCATTATATTTTGTTCTCCCATAACATTTTGTCCAAGTTTTTATTTTTTATATTTATTTTCAATTCACAGGCAGTTTTCTCTTTAAAAATGCTACAATCTGGATAACCATGGTAAACCTGTAAATTTAATGATGCATTTAACATATACTTGCAGATCACTGATAGATGTTTAATGAGATGCATTAGACTACATTGGCTAGGCCCAAATAACTTCAGTTTTACTACTTTGACTGACAAAGAGACAGTAATGCATCAATGTATTTTATATTTAAAAAAATAGAATATATTATAGTAATTAATTAAAATAATTCAAACTAAGCCAATATGCTATTTTCGCTTGTTCTAGAAGAATATCTACCATCCAGCACATACAGTAACATCTACCGGTAAGTTTGCTATTTAAACATTTTATAAAAATAAAACCCTTTGACTGTAGTAAGTTAAATTATTCGCTGAAACATTTCAGGCATTCAACTCAAAAGCGGTCTGGGTTTTAAAAACTGCCCATTGATTCTATACTTAAGGGATTAGACATAAATAAACCACTTGTAAAGATGTTTTTCACAGTTTGGCAAACTTAAAATAACATAACAAATGGATTTAAAAACAGCTTAAAATGCTCTTTTTCTGCCAAATAAATTATTCAAGTATATAATTAATCTAACATGGAGTACGGAGGATACCAGTAATAAATATCATGAGTTTTTTTGTGCAAGGACCACTCCATCATACATATTTTTCTTGTACAAATGTATAGTCATCTACATGTAGCCAAACCAAACTGAAAACAGTTTCCCTACAGAGTAATGAGGAAGGCAACTGAGAGCTCATTAAAGCATCAGGGAAACACACAGGGGTCTGTTTATGAAAGAATGGTTTCTAATTTACACATGTATAACAGGGAAAAATTATAATTTTTCAAGCCTTGATCATTTGTATTAGCAAAACCACAAAGTCATTCCTTTTCTCATTTGCAGCAATTTCTGTAGAAAGTAAATATGGCACTTCTGTCTGATCTCCCCAAGAAGGAGAGAAGAGTCTGCCAAAGGGGATATTATTTTGGCAAATTATTTGTTAGTGAATCATACCATAAGTGTTTTAATCATCTGCGATGGCACTTTTGCCTTGTAGGATTTCTTGTTTACCTAGTGTAGATCTGTAGGGAGAAGTATACTACCAAATATGTGTTATTGTTTCTAAAACTACTAGCATTTATAGACATCATGGAACAGCGGTGAAGAACAGAAATGTGTCCCGATCTCATTGGTTTATATTTTGTCTAGCAGTAAAAGGTTTTTGTGATCCTTCATTTTTTAGAGTAAAATCTCTAGAATCATTGTCTTGCAGCCTGCTTATATGCAAAATACCTGACTAATTAGCATAGTGGCTTATTGTTATTGTCCAATATCTAGAAACCGGGCAGTGCTCGTAGTGACAAGTGCTCAGTTTCCCAGCAACATAGCAAATGCCTATTTGTACCTTACATTATTGTGGCCACCTCAGCTAAATGTGGAAACATTTCACTCCCAAACAGCAAATAACTGTATGTCTACCTTTAATATTGCAGGGTGGATGTATACCTACTGGGAATAACAGGTACTGACAGGGATCTCTTCAAGAATGTAATAACATGAGATTGTAGGTATTGGAAGAAATATTCATGGGAAAGTCAAGACGAACTCAAAACATCACAGATTGCCTATGACTTTCATTAAACTAAAATATAAGTTATTTGTAAATGGCATTATAAAATGCTGGCTTCTTACTGATTCACCACATCCGAGTTTACAGGCCAAGCTGTGACAATTTTGTTGAATTGCTGTCAATGAACACTGATCTATATTCTCATATATAAATGATATCTACGTAGTTGCAAAAGTAATAAGTAATTAAAGAACTATTAAAGGGGAGCTAAAATTTTGTTTATTCAGCTACTCATAGACTGCCTGGCATTCATCATGGCACAAAGGATTCAAAAGATAGGAGGCATATCTTATTATCATATAATCAGATTACTGGTATATCCAAGGAGAATCACTATACATTAAAGGGTCCTGAAAGACCATCCTCCATCATGTGAATAGGGATCAACCAACAGAGGCCATCCAGCACTAAACCAAAATACAATAAACAGGATGGACCATGGAGCTTCATATAATGTTATAAATTATTTGTAGCAAACACTGAAACAAGTACAAAGCTATAGCTAGCTTAAATTTAAAAATAGTAATAACTGAAAGAATAAAGCACATATTGTAATTTGCAGTTGAACAGGAATATTTAAGCAACAGTATATCTGGGTGAATACTCTTACTAGAAACATGAGAGCAGTTTTCTTAATGATTTAGCAGTCACACCCAAGCACAGGGATAAGGTGCACTGAAAGGTAAGAAAGCTATTTCCACCTAGACCACTGGGACAGCACTAGGACAAATCAAATAAGTAAGCGCAAGTGAAATAGTATTGTCTGGTTGCAAATGGCAGAAATGTTGGAAAATAGATACAGTTATTATTATACAATGCCTTGCTTTATGTACTGGGTGAATGTTATTGAAATGATAATGGAAAGTGATGTAGTAAACATGTACAGCAAAACTGTTCATTGTTTGCCCCTTAGCTGTTGTTGAACACTTTGGGTTGGATAGCCTTGTAATATTCCATAAACAGTCATTGGCTTCCTCACTTAGAGGGCTTATTCTCTAAACTCCGCATTGTCTCATAAAGATGTGAATTCGCCAACTAAAGACGGTCGCAATGGACTGCTATTGTCACTGTCGCAGGTTTATAACAAGAATATTGTCGCAGTCATGACTACTATGAAAATATTGTCGCAGTTGCAACTTTAAAATTGTTGCGGTCGTGATTTTACAATGGGAGAATTGTCGCAGTTGTGGTTTTGCTATGGGAATCCGCTGTTTGAGAATTCGACAGTCGAATTCTCACTTTAGTGAATATCCTCCTAATTTGTTTGCAGCCTGTCCCCTTCTCTTTTTCCAAAAAAGTCGTCATAAGCTATCTCTGGATTTCCCAATGTTCTTGCCAGTTTTAATTAGTAAAATTAGAAATCATTATATGGGTTTTGGTCAGAACGAACACTATTCCTCAAAGCTGTTCTTCATTGCAGCAATTCTATTTTATTTTTTAATGGTGAACGGTTAAATGCAGTGCTCAACTGCATATTTTGGAAACAATTTAATATCTCAGTTGTTTATTTCTTTATTCCATTAAACTAATGTAAGTGAACAGGAATGCCTTCCAGCAGATCTTCACTAAACTATATTATCTTCTGAGTGTCAGCCAAGTGAAACTGGATGCAGATTGTGGAACTGTGAACTACAAAATTAAATATGGCAAGCAGCTAAATAAAAAATGAATATTACTTTGAAAAACTGTACTAGTTAATATATAAAAAAAGACTTTTCATGAATCGTTATGTTCCCCCGAATAGGTCAGCGTCTACCTACAGATTTTAAATGGGATCTGTAACTAAAACTTGGCTTGTCCTTATAGGAAATAATAGTTTATATTAGTAAGGCATCTATGCGTTAGGTTTCTATGTCTTTACAGTAGTTTTAAAACTCATAATTAAATATTTTGTTTACTATAAATCTGTATTTTGTATTTAACTCTTTTAACAGTTCTATAAAAGTTAATTTCCTTTTATATATGTATTATTATTGCAACATCCACTAACACATTTATATTGTTCTGCCTTCAGGGCACACTTGCTTAACCCAGTTCGGTACAAGAAATCCAGAAACAATGCTGGTATGGACTGCCATACTCTGGGACACACATATAAAGGCTTATTCATCTAAGTGTAAATTCACCAGGTGTTGCAAATTTGCATCCCTTTACGTCTCTATGCTCTGACAGATTCAAATTCATTATTCCTTATTTATAAAACAGTGGATTTCCATAGAAAATGCGAACACTGATGGATGCTATTGCACACAGTAGCAGTACGCATAGCGATATGAATTCATCCAATCGAAGTGAAGTGATGAATTTTACCCATGATTTCTCTGGATCTGTTTAAATGGCCACATTGATCCTGCAAAGTCTACCTTCCTGAATTCGCCACTTTGAACTAAATATTTGAAGAAATATATGCAGTATTTTTGTATGTTGAAATAAATGAATGGTTTTAAAAATTGGTGTAATGGATTGACTTGTCAATAGTACGAGAGGAGAGATCCTCAGTCAATATAGTTGCATCCCTCTATCATCTATAAAAACCTGTCTTGTGTATATGCTTAATTTAGAATTTTTGATTAGCCTACACTGGGAGCTGCCATTTTGGTTGCTATGATGAGAGATATACCCTATCTAGCCAAAAATAGTAGTTTGTTAAAGGAAAGTTGGATGGATGCATGTGCTAGCTGCACCCTGTCAATGAGGTGGGTCCAGTGGCTGCTCACCTGTATCCATAGCAGCTAAAAACATCTCCTGTACAACATTAGCAGCAACAGAAGAAACTCTCTAGCAGAAGACTTCCCTGTGATATCCCTATAGGACAAGAACACAAATAATAGACTATGAGTGTATAAGGAAGGCTGGTTGCCATATAGCTGTCCATAACTAGTAAAGTAAAATTAGTGTGAAATTACACCTATTCCTACATCTTTACATGGGGTGTCCTGTGACAAATGGGATATTTTACCTTTAGCTGTATATGGTTTAGTTTAATTAAGACTTAATAAAAATTGTAATACTTAAATGCCACTTGTTTTTGATGGGTCTGAATGCTTTTGTTTTTCACCTGTGATTCCACTATTCATTGGGTATACAGAGGTAAGAGATTACTGACAAATAATACTATACTTTCCACTTGTTCTCTTCCTTTAATAATCTAATCAGAATTAATTAACAAAGAAAAAAACTGTAGCCTGTCATAGCATAATGAGCTAATTAATTTGTAAAATAGTCAATGGGAAAGTGTTCTGTGGTAATAAGAATGGAGGATACATACCTTTTCCCAGGACCTTTATTATCTAAATATTTGAACTCATTCTTAACACCTGCAATTTATAAGATGGCAAAAAATATACATATAAGATATTTGAAAACAGACTTGCAGTCAAACAGTCTACAGCATGCCGCTGGCAAGAAAACATTAAACAAGTTTAAAAACTTGACACGGAGAAAGGCATCCTCAATGACATAGTTTAGAGGTAATTTATCAGATCCTGGCAACTAATTTTCTTATCAACAGGGGACTGTCCCCCATGATATTTACCTTTATTTAAGCATTCTAAACTCTTAAGTGAAAGCAAATTTTAGCTCATGCAAGCAGATTATGATAGATTATTTTATCTACAATTCCCATGAAGCAACTTTGATATCGAATGTTTTTTTCTAAGTAAGTAAATTATAATTATGAACCTCTGCTTATTATATCTCATTGCATTACCCATCTAATGATTTATACATATAACTTAAGAAAAAAGCCTAGACAGTTACAGTGAGCTTTATTTACAAAGTGAATCATTAAGCCACAATGTGATTTTTTTTCTGTTTACAATCTAAAATCATATTTATACCTTCATTTTCATATTTTTTTAAATTTAATTTTCTTTGTTATTTAAATGAAACACAATACCACATTTATTGTCATTGAGTTAATATACCATTTATTTATCATTTGTTCATGGGGGTGTTAAGGAAATGATATGGATCAGGACAATCTCCTGTAAGCTTCAGGTAACTGTATCCAAATTGGCAATCAATGGGACAATGCCCTGCTTCTGCAGAAGTACACCCAGAAACTCACACTGACACTAGGTTCAGTATTAGAGACTTCTCTGATAAGATAGAAGAAGTCTGGCTTATATCTAAAACAAGCAAAACAGGATAACCACTTTATTATAATAAATTATTTGATTGGTTGTTCTCTGATATATAGGAAATGATCAGCATCACTCCTAATCTGTAAAGCAATATGGCAGAACATATGTTTTATACAATCAGATAAAACTAATTTTACCTTCACACGAGACGTCAAGGAGGGTCTTGAATTTATTGTCAAGTACGTAACTCTATTCAATCCATAAGGTAACTCAGTGAAGTAAAATAAGTCCTTCCTTGGAGCTTAGGCCACTTTCATAGCATTTTAAGTATGACCTACATTAACTTGAAATACAGTAACTATTGATAGCGTCTTATTCTATTATCATCCCAATATATTTTTGATTTTCCTCCTCCCCTTTCAGTAGTATTACCTTGATAATATGGTCTGTATTAGCCCCATATATATATATATATATATATATATATATATATATATATATATATATATATATATATATATATACGGTATATACTGTATATATATATATATATATATATATATATATATATATATATATAAAATCTAAATGCATTTATTTATGTTTGATTTTAAACTGTGAGTTTCTCTATATCCAAGAATTCCACCACCATCCCCCCTTGTCCACTATAGCTGGACTCCTGACACTATTTATGACCACTAGTATAATATCTTCTTAACTGAACTCAGTATTGCTTGTGACTTGATAAAGGGAGTACGGATCTCTCTAAACTTGTCTATTTAAAATGAATGTTAGTCCAATAAAAAAGGTTTCACCAAATATTGCAATATTCATTTTTTTGCATCTGTGGACTAACACGACCCCTCTATCTTAACTTATATACAGTATATATTTATATATATCTAACTTTGTACTCAAAGCACTTAAATGGGGCCCAAATTTTTAAGAAAACTAAATAAATGACCATATATATATATATATATATATATATATATATATATATATATCTCAAACAAAAAGTAGAAACAGCACACTCCGTTTTTCAAAGGTGCACGTGGAAAGGACGCTACCACATCCCACAGTATAGAAAAATTCGGTCTCCACAACCCTCTAGAGTGCTGTGGAGACTGAATTTTTCTAAATATATATATATACTGTATATACTGTAAATATATATTGTATTTTCACAAAATAATCTAGATATGAATGTTAGTGGCATAATGTTCAGAACTAAAATAGAGATAATATCTAAGAAATCAAAGTAAGATATTACTAATATGGGACAAACAACAGAAAATGGAAGTTGTTAGTAATGGTAATATTTATTGATTAGACATTATTTAACAGATCTTTTGCTTCTTTGTGGTAAAAGAACAGATGGCTTATGTGAGCAGTTCAGAGGTTGCACCAGTGGTAATTAGAGTAGTTAATTGGGGCAGTCAGATGAGATAAATCTCTCTTCCTACAAAGCATTATGAAGGGTGTATGGGTAATAATTAAAGGTTAAGTACTAGAGGGAATCATTTAAATGTTCCATATATAAATTTAAATTGTTTAGATAATAAACTCTGTAAAATCTTTAAAATAGTGATGATTCCTTATTACCACTATGGAATCAAAGTGCAATAAATATCACAGATGGTACATACAATTTATACATTTATATCATTATATATAAAAAAAAAAGCTGTGTTAAAAAAAGAAACATTTAACTGGGGGTGTTAAGGTAAGACTAAGCACAGTGGTATTTTAGTAGACTATAACATTGGAAAGAGCGATGCATCTTAAACTTGAGGGATTGGAAATATAGTTAATAAAGATATCATACAAAGGAAATCTCTTAAATACCATTATGGATGAAGCACAGAGCTGCTGCTAAGATCTGAATATGCTATATGATGTCCATAAAGTACCTGTTGGTACACTAGCAAAACAAAGTTTATTGATGGTGCAGAATTCAGTGCAAAGTCTTTGTTCGACAACAATAACAACAAAATAAGTAAACAGGCTCCTTAATTTGCTTAAAATGTTAATTAATCAGAATTATTTTTTGATTCGTCTGGTACAGTAACATTGCACATCAAGTAGGTTAGAAATTGGATATGTTTTTAATCCCCATTTACAGGAAAGAAGATGTTTAGCTAAATATTTTTACAGTGAATTGTTTTAATTTGTGATAATAAGATGACTGAATCAACTAAACACTTCAACTAAAAGTCCATGAACAAATGTAACAATGATTGTATGTATTATGATTTCTTCTTATTGAAACTAAGGAGCCCAACCGAGACCATAAAAACATTTCACTACTGGTATTCCTTCTCCAC
The DNA here is from genome assembly GCA_019650415.1 of Pipa parva. NCBI lineage: Eukaryota > Metazoa > Chordata > Amphibia > Anura > Pipidae > Pipa > Pipa parva. The sequence goes on from WMED01001446.1 coordinate 12,855, forward strand.
CTTTACAGTTTCTAGTTCTCCTGGCATCCTCCAAACCCAGATTGATATATTAGACTTCCTGATGGTGAAAAGTAATTATGGCCCATCATAAGAAGAGTTTCTACCCCTACTGAGTCCAAAAACAATTTTCTTAACACCACTCTAGCCCCTGACTTGCATGCCACATGGTAATCTCAGGTTTTTGTCTAGTTACCGGGCATGCCTATGGATGCTGCCACTTTAGGATGCTACACTAGGGAGCTTAGGATCACTTGAGAAAATACAAAGTATTTACTACTACTTAAAAAGGTTTGACTCTGAGAACAGGCTTTTTAATAATTGCTGGGCTATGAAGATCCTTACAGAGGGCAGTATACTCTGATCTATGAAGTGAGTATTGATTGATTAAACCCCCTACAGAGCAGATATTAGAGGCTTGCACTGTTAATAAATAATGGCCATGTTGACCACAGATTACCAGGTGCTTCCTGGGTGTTTGGTGTTTGTAGCCTTTAGAACAACAGTGGGGATGCAGGAACCTTTTCCTAATTCCTACAAGGTCTGGTTTTCACAAATTCTCACTTTAAGCCTGACTGATGCCATGTGTCACAATACACATCAACTTCAAATGTAAAATTGTTTGCACTGAATTCTGAAGAAACTGGCCATAGCTCTAAATACTCTTTGCCAAAGTATTTTTTTCTGTTTAGATAAGTGGTGAATATTTATAACCTTGATTGTTTCTCTTTGGCTGGGCATAACTTTCAAATTATTACCAGCGACATTGCTGCTACAAGGCCTCTAACATGAGATTAGAGGATTGAATTATGGTGGAATTACTTCTTTTGGGGACTGAATTCCCAATTTTTTATTTATTTTTTGATCTTCTCATAGTTGGAGCAATCAGTTTTAGAAACTGGGCTTTCTGGGGCACTTCTGTTCAATGGAACACAGCGAGATGTTGTTTGATTATACAACATATTAAAAATTGTTGCAACCGTGAAAGAGAAAGAAACAAGCACAAAGTAATACAACTCAGCAATTTGAAACCAGTATTTCTTTTCTTGGTGTTACTGGCCCTTTAAGAGCATTATTGTTATTTCAGCTTTGTTTCCTAACTTTTATATTTGTCCAAGTTTCTGTTCATATTGTGCTTTACCTGAACACAGCACAAATCAAACATTTTCCATTTCCATTTGTTTTTCTGCTCTATTCAAATACAATTCTAACAAATCATGTGGACTGAACAAATTCTAACCTTAACATCTGTGCTCGGATAAAAACAAGTTGTTTCATAACAAATGATTGAAGTAATTGAAAACAATATTTTGTAAGATGAGCTACTGAAATGCAAGTGAAAAAAATAATGTAGACATTTTTTGAAGAAAATAAAATGCTGTTTTAGGTAGACCAATAACAAACCAATAAAGCATAATCTCTTATGTGGCATATAGCTATATATAACCCAAACCCTGTTCAACTAATTGTCCAGCATATTCCTGTTTGTAAGAGCTCTGTAGTAATATGTCTGCGAATTATTAGGATTTTTTCCTCCTGTTTATTTGATTTTTAACACAGTCACTGTGGGCGAAATTTATTGAAATCGTAAACCGCGATATCAAACGATTTTTACCAACATCGCGATATTGATATTGCTGATATTGGTAATATCGATATCACGATATTGAAATTTGAACAAAATGTTTAAACCATTGATTTCAAAGGCAAAAATCCATAATACCACTGGAAAATTCGATATTGCGATATCAATATCGTCAAAATTGCAATATCACTATATTGGTAATATCGATATTGTGATATCAGTAAAAATCATTTGATTTTGGTAATATTTATGATTTTAATAAACTTCGCCCATTATATTTTTTGTAGTTATCTCTTTAACACTATATATTTTTTGTAGTTATCTCTTTAACACTATATTTTTGTACTTATCCCTTTAACACTATATATTTGTAGTTATCTCTTTAACACTATATTTTTGTACTTATCCCTTTAACACTATATTTTTGTACTTATCCCTTTAACACTCTATTTTTCATAGTTATCTCTTTAACACTATATTTTTGTACTTATCCATTTAACACTATATATTTGTAGTTATCTCTTTAACACAATATTTTGTACTTATCCCTTTAACACTATATATTTGTAGTTATCTCTTTAACACTATAATTTTGTAGTGATAGATAGATAGATATTTGTCAATTCTACATATGTACATAAGGACATACAAGGATTGAAATTGTGTTACTCATCTCTCCAGTCTCCAGCATATGACAGTTGAAAATAGGCAGTATATTTGCAAATCAAGTAATCAAATAATCAAAGTAGCAATGGAGTGCATAATATAAATAAGAAATGAAATAAGTAAAGAAAAATGAAAGTGCATAATATACCAGTTCTAATGAGGTAGCCA
>WMED01001446.1:15538-27560 GCA_019650415.1 Pipa parva
TCCTGAGGGAAGCAGGTTGAAGAATCTATGAAGAGGGTGGGTGGGATCACCTGCCAAACATAGGGCTTTCTGGAGGTGACGAGAGTTATATAAGTCCTGAAGGCAGGGAAGAGATCAACCTATCCCTTTAGTAAAGTATCCCTTTAATACTATATTTTTTGCAGTTATCCCTTTAACACTATATTTTTGTAGTTATCCCTTACTATATTTTTGTAGTTATCTCTTTAACACAATATTTTTTGTAGTTATCCCTTTGCTTTCTATACTCTCTTTGTGTAGTCTGTTTATTTTCTCATTTGGTCTAACTCCATGATATTCTCTAGGAACTCAGTGGTGAGCGTCACTGAGCTACTTTGTACAAGGCGTCTATCTTCCTCCCCAGTCTTTAAATGTGCCTGCTGACAATACACAATAACTTGAACTTGCATCAGAGAAAAACAGACAGTGTTATATGGTATAGCAATTGATACAAAAACAAATTTGGTCAGTTAAACACTTACATACCAATGTGTTAACAGCATTGTCTCCATCAAACATTATGTAAATGTACTGTCTTACCTCAAGTTATCTTAACTATATGTGTTGGAATGCTACAAAGTTAATACTGTTACAAAGTGTTAAAGGACAAAGCTAGCTCAGCTGCATGTTTAATTTCATGTTGTTGTTGACAGATTATTTTCATACATTGTGGTCCTAAACATATACTGATTTTGATAACAAGAAAGACAGAAGTCTAAGGCTAGATCTCCATTCCGAAAATAAAAACAGTGATCAGGGCACCCTTGTCAGTGGCTGTAATGAAATAAATGCAAGACCAAGAAAAGCCATGTCATTTACTATGACAGAGGAAATTTAGTACAGTGCTGCCTTGGCTGATTTTTTTAAAAGGTCTAGAAGAGCAGATTTATTAAGGACTTTGAAAAGAATTGCTTTGGGCACGGTTGTAATGTTTGACTCTAACATTCCTTAAATCTCGGTTGTGATGATAAACAGCTTAGTTAGCAAGGTTTTTCATTTGGCACTAAAAGCCTATAGTAAAAGAATGAACCCACTGGGTCCTGAACCATCTGATGGGTATAAATTTAATGACCTATTTTATTACCATTGTTATAATAGGGCCATTACTCTGTTCATGAGCTTGGACATATAATAGCCTCAGTGAAACTTTCTCCAACATTAGGATGGGGATTTTGAGCGCAGAATATTTGAAATTATTTACAGCTGCTGAAAAATATTTGGCAAATGATTTTGTTATGGCTTCTATAAGACGTCTCAGATTTCCCCAAATATTATTTTGAGAATGTGATTTTTATCATGTTGTATGATGCTGCTTGTTTAAGTAGGCACTTTCATATTTAATCTGCCCAACAACTGGAGTTTTTATTTTATGTTTAACAAGGAATTTTCTGTAAAGTTAATTTCAAACTAGTTATGCTGCCTCCTTATAAGGTATTTGTATCTATCTTTGGCTTTTATTGATGTATCTCTCATAGTTACCATTTATGTGCACTGAAGTATAGTTCAACTGACTTTACCTGCATCAAGTTTAAAAAAAACATCCTTAATATACAATTTGTTATTGGATGTGTTAGCCATTTATAACCATTGGGAAAATTGTGTTAAATATAATCAAATCCTCCATCAAAGTTCATAATACTTGTATATATAGACACTGGTGTAGTAGCTGTTCCTTCAGGGCCTTTATCCTTGCATCTCATTAAACTATGCATTGTATTTGGTGCACTCAAAATTTGACAGTACAGTTGATTATAACCTTTAAACAAGATACATTTATTTAATGCAATTTATTAAATTTCTGCATTATATAAAACAAATTAAGCTAAAACAAATAATTTAGTGGAAACCCATACATGCCCATATTAATTCAGAGAAAAGAAAAATACCCTTTAAGTCATATACTGTATATTTTAAATATTCCCTTTCACTTGGTTGTAAACTGGATGTTGGCTAACAAATCAAACACAAAATTCATTTGGATGTCATATCTGGACACTGTATGGGATAAATAGGTCAGCCCCTACCCTCTACCATAAACTGAGGAGTAGGAATTTAATCCATTGACCAACCCTCTCATAGATATTAAAATCCAACAATATAAGGGTTTCTAATAATGAATTAATATGAATATTATGTGAACACCATTACATTAACTACAGCGATGTAAGGATACACTCTGTGTGGATCCACCCCTAGCCTGGTGCTTTAGATCCCTCATTAAGCAGCAGCTAAGAGGAGAGAGTGCAGGTAGTAACCTTCCATTGTTAAGGATTCAGACTCTTCATTCTAACTCTAAACTACATGACCACAAAACATGGTGGTCCATACAATATAGCTGTGGAGCTATAACAATTAGATTTAATCCCCTGAGTATTACCAGAGAAAAACATTCTGTAGCACAGTAATTGGTGCAAGACTTAATTAAATCATGTGATGTGATGTGAGGTAAGGTGAACCTAAATATTTTGTCCCAAATTAGTAGAACTAGCACTTTCTTATATCCCAATATGTGTGCTGCTTCAGACTCCACTACCAAAATGCCTAAACACATTTTTCCCAGGGTTCAGTGTGGTGTTGCCATTTTAATTTATTGTTGAAGCTTTGTGCTCCTGTCCCTCCTGTCTTGCTTAAAGTCTCTGACTTGCTCCTATTCTCATTGAGTTTCAGTTTCCATTCTGCAGTACTTGCCTCCTGTTATAGTTCTGCCATTCCTGCTCTGGGGTTCCTAGATAGAGATACAGGTGAGTAATGAGGGGTGGACTAGATTTCAGCTAATTGCTAATATTGGGCTATGCCCTATTTAAAGACTTCAACATTTTGGAGAAAAAGGACCCTAAATCAAAAATTAATTTCCCCATGTCTTGAGACATGAGTTTGAATTTTTTAAACGTATCCACACTTGTAAAATTAAAAATAAATGGTTAATTTTATGCTTACCTTCTCAGCCATCTTTCCTTTTGATCCATGAGTTGTCTTGTAAAGCCCTGGTTGCTCTTTTTTCTCACTAAAAATCCAATGGAAGGGCATTGATCTTACCCTCTGGAGTTTTTTCTCAGTCCATCATAATCCAGTGCTGATCCACTGTTGCTGCTTTATTGCCAAGGGTCACTAAAATAAATAATCACAAAATAGTGCTCCTTCTTTACAACAGAATTGCCTTATAGATCCCCGCATTTAGTAAAGGTCTATTAGGCAATTTATTATCAGATTGGATCTTTGACTATATATGCTAGCATGGAACCACCATTAATTTAGTTTTCCAGGGGGACTGAGGTAGGGGGTCAGTGAATGACTCTCTTCAAGGTACTGACTGCTGACCCACATGGACAATATATGGAGTTACTTGGCTCTTTAACTATCTATAACTGATGAATTGATTCAATAAAATAAACCAGATGGAGCATGTCGCAAATCAACTGACATATAAAATCATACCATATAGTTATGATAGATAATATGCACATTCAGGTGACATCCAGTTCCAGAGCTAATGCTACAGTGAAAAAGAAAAGAACTTCATGCTGTGATACTTACCCACTTTTGTTTTTCCCATAATCCCTTTGTTATTGTTGGGATTTTTATCCTTTAATTAAAGTAAAAATGGTATTGGTTTCAAAAATATAAGGTGACATGACCAAAAATATTGGTAGTCAATGTGGTGAAAACAGAAATAATGGTTCTTCCTGTTAATGTCAATAAATATGTCCCATATATATAGTTCTTAATGTACTCATTTTCTGGCTTTAACAGCATGGTGAACTAAAGGCTAGTACCATGTGAAATTTCCCATATATAGAGGAGTTAAAGAATCTTGTTCTGAAAAGAAAAATCGTTTGAAAGTGGAACCAAATTTTCCCTTGAGCATTGTACCCACTATGCCTGCAGGTCACTGTACAAAGAAAAAATTTGCATTTGACAGTGTGTTAATAATTGTCAACCTCAAAAGCATTAAGCAATGCATTCTCTGATCTTTAACTGTATTAATATTAATAAACTTTGCAATAAAATATAAAAATAGCAAAGCCTTAGCCCCAGAGGACCCAACCTATTTAAAATACATAATTTCATTATCAATATTCATTTACGTTATGTGTACCTGCATAGTATGGAGGAATGAAAAGAGAAGAAGAAAGCAACAATCAATCACGCTCGGTTTCTTTAGAACTGCAAGAACAATCATTCTTTATAAAAGCTTGTAATTCATTAGAATTTATTAGATAAAAAGCTTACTGGGCCTGTAAAAATCCACATTAATGCAAATAAAACATACATTTTAAACTTATCCTGAGGCCTCACAAAAGAAACATCTGCAATGGGTGAATCTCACTAAATTTCCTCTAATTTTTATGACCCAACTGTGCTGCTGAATGGATATCTGCCAAATATCCATTACTGATACATTTTGTAAACAGGTTGAGATCCATCAATCTAGAGCTTACCCACTCTAGACCTTTTCAAGATGTTGTTGACCAAGATAACCAATGTAAGGGGTTCATAGGTATTTCCCCTTATTACACTCAGATTTTTAGTATGTTTTTTTCTTGTTCGGCTGCGTATTAAGCATTGTTTTGTGCTCCATTTCACTGGCTGAAAGGGGTAACTGCAACTCTTGTATGTATAACAGATGATTTATACTTTTATAAAAAGACCCTTGTTCACAATGCACTGGCTCTGTGATAATTTACATGTATCTATTATTTATGTTTATGTAACCTTTCTGATTTCTATGGATATACAACTTACTGAAACAGTTTAGGCACCAGAATTAATTTTCCTCTTCATTTATCATTGTTAAATTAATGTTTTTCAATATATATATATATATATATATATATATATATATATACTGTATATATATATATATATATATATATATATAATGTAAGCAAATGTTTTGGAAAAGTGATAGATGAAATGTATATGCCATGGAGACTCCGGTCAGCAGTGGCATAAATTCTAGAAATATTTGTTACTGACAGGGTTAACTGTCAGTAAAGTTTTTCAGACTGGAGTTTGGGTCCAGAGTTTAGGAGTGGCTGAAGAGCTTTGGGTGGGAAGGTCACTCCTGCAGTCCATCTCAGGTTTTTCCTAGATGTTGTACAATTGTGTGCAGTAGTTAATAGGCAAGCTTAGCTAGAGAGAAAGGAGTCTCTCTCTCAGTGTGTGACTGGAGTGTGCTGAGGTGTGGTCAGACAGTAAAGACCACTGAGACTCAAGGTGTGAGACTTGTAAAAAGGAAAAGTTACTTGTTTGTGGAAAAACTTTGAACAGTGGATGTTATTTGTTTTCTGTTTTTTTTGTTTTGCTAAGTTTGGCTGAATTTATGTTCCATTTTTTCTGTAAATAAAAAGACAAGAACTTCGGAAAAGACCTTGCTTACCGCTCATTATTGAACTGGACTACCACAGCCAAGTGAGTAAATCCTTACTATATATATATATATACAGTATATATATATATATATATGTATAAATTTACAGCCAGTTTATTCTGAAGCTTATCCTCTCTTACTTCCTTTTCAGTAGTTCAATTTGGAATCTTAAGCCAGGGGCTGAAATGAAAGGCTTGATAAATAACTAAATAACCAACCAGAATCCTGCAAATATGAAACCTCACAGAGTTTCTGCCCAATTGCTTCTTTCTGTTTGTTTTCCAAAGTCTTCAAACCTGTGGATCATGTCATTGACTTTCCTATTAATCATCTGCATAGTTTGTATTGTATAAATAATTAAATAATTAATTTAACAATGGCAAATAGCTGTTGGCAATTAACAAAAAAAAAGCCAGACCGCATCACAGATTCAAAGGAAAGAAATTCCATTTAATAAGACAGCATATAATTTAATACCTTTGAATCAATGGTGCAGTGTGGCTTTCTTGTTAATCTGGAATTCTGTTTCTGACTGTTAGTGAGCATCTGTCCAGATATTGCTCCCAGATATTGATGATTGTGTAGAGAGCCTGGGATATATGTACCAAGATGTGCAAATAACTTTTGGAAACTTAGCTGTTCCTTAAAAACGATGACGATAGAACAATGTCTTAAAGGAACAGTCCAGCCTGATTAATAAAAAGTAATGTGTGTTGTAAATGCATAATACATTTTTTCCTAATATACTTAGTCAGTCTTTGATGTGACTAAAGGTATAAATTATTCCATCTGTGTAGCAGTACACAGCTCCTTATGTGTTTACTTCCTTGTTGGATTCCTTTGCCACTGACACAACGGCGTCTCAGGAAGGTCAAAATTCATAGTTAATGAATTACAGTGGGAAGTTACAATACTTACAGCTATTGGTGTATGCTGTCAGTAGCAAGCACTGAAATTGAGCATGAGAGCGAGACCAAATCCATATAAAAAGAAAGTCAATGTTTCAGCCCTTTCTTTAACAATTGCTTTTGCTGGGTTAACTACACCTTTCAGAGTTAAAAAAAAAAAAAGTGGATGACAGCTTAAAGGTTCTGATTGGTTATTTAGCATTATCCAGTCTGTCAGTCAATTCCTTAACTCTAAACAGGAAGTGGCTGAGAGAGGGAAGCATCTTCAGTAACAAACTGGTGCTAAATTGTGAAGGGTGGAAATAAATAAATAATTTATATGACAGAAAGCATTTATTTAACTTTTATTTAACAGTGGCAAACAGACAGCAAATAACTGTTAGTGCCTAAACTGTTCCTTTAAATTCACTTCCCTTGTAGCTTAAAGTCCCAGTTTTAGGGCTACCACCAATATTCACTGCCGCCATTATGCATCATGACAAGAGTTATTTTACCACACCCAAAACTGCCGGTTCGTTTCTTCAGTAGACCATCCCTTGCAGTACTCATTTGACTACTGGTTGGGCAAGCCTGGTTTTCTGAGCTGACTGGGAGACTTGGCAGTGTTATCCCTTTAAAAATCCCTTTAAAAGAGTTGACGACCATTATTTAACTGAAAACGCTATCTTTTTAAAATGGTAAATTGTGCAGGATATCAATGATTGAAATGTATTAAACTGTAGTTTTCCAGTAATGCAATCCTAAAATGTAGTGATAACCCTCATTTTACTATTAAACAATCCATTGTTGTTCTAACAATAAGAAAAATAATAAAACAAGTTAAATAGTATTAGAAACTAGAAATGTAATATAGAAGATAATAATAACAAGATTTCTGTTACAACTTATGGCCTTCTGAGAGATTAGTTGGTCCTTTTGGAACAATTATTTTTCTGTTTGAACAGTTATAGCGATCATGCCATTAAACAAATGTATTGACTATAAAATGGACGTTGGTAATTAAAACATCACAGACAAAACAAAAATGTAATAAAAGGTCATCTGCTGCTTCTTTGGCTAGCTTGATTTAATTTGCTTTCACTTCAAAGTACTTGCAATTAACTTTAGCCTACCAGTATAGCACTGAACTTTTAATATTGCTTTTAAGATTGTATTAAAAAGAATACAAACATATAAGTGTCATTTAAAAATGCAAAAAAAAAAATACTCAGTATTTTGGCAGTAACAGTGAGACTGCCAGTGTTAAGGTGTTTATTGTGATATTGATTGTAAATTTGTAATTGTTGATTTAGAAAACATAATACACTAAGGCCTACGCTTCTCTTTTCTTTCATCATTTTTACTTTGTTTTTATAGTTGGTTTACCCAACTCCATTCACAGTGGAAAGCAGAAACCTGCTATAGACTATTCATTTCTTCCTTATCTGAAGATTCCTCATAATGGAACTGCTACACTCATCCTTTAGACATTGTTTATACTTTCATGAACTTCTTATATCTATTTGGTTATCTCTTTGCAACATGAAGGAAAGATTCAGGACGTATTTATTAAGACCATTTCGACTATATTGATTAATTTCGCCCCATTTTTTTGTATATTTTTGTTTCCCTTTACTCTTTGATTTTCCTGATTTATAAAAGGATAGATAAAAATATTTCTCCCTTGAAATCAATTTTTATCGATAAATATCAACCTGTTGACAGGGGCACACCTTGCAATGCTTTTCTATGAGGGTCAGTTCAATATCAATATATCTTTTCAATGGAAAAATATTTTGGACTTAGTTTAAATGATAGGACCAACTTAGTAGCGAATAATGGGTTTTTACCAGCCTGAGGGTGGACAATTCTTATGAGCAATAAAATTGTTTTTAAAAAGCATAGTTAATAGGAGAAAATAACAATATCATTAAATATAGGCAGTTTCTCCTGCATTTACTAGTAGAAAAATGTTCTGTCATTAGTAGGTGTGCCCTTTAATTTAAAGAAGTATTGGACTTTGGAGTTAATGAATGCTTTATCAATGCTGCATGCTCCATAGAATCCTTGACACATCTAAGGTGTTACTTATCTTGGTAAAGGTAACTGACTGCTGAATTACTTCAGCTGTGTGCTTTTTGAGACCCTACTGTTCCTTGCTAAGACATCCTTTCACCATGCTGAGCTATTAACGTGTGATCTCATTCTTGCTCAATTGCACCTATTATTATTGAGTTACCTTGGTTTAGGTTACATAATCCAGCTATAGTCTGATCTTCTAACCAAGTGGAGTTATTTTCTACTTGTTGCAAGCAAAACTACTTTTCTTTATTCATAATGCTCACTATGTCTGATGTCACTACTATACTAGTGACATTGTGGTACAATAAAGGGAGTTTTATGATCTCTGTGATAAAAATTAAAGCAGACATTCTTCATATGGCCACCAACTGCAGAAAAGCCAGGGGCCCCTATTTCTTCGAGGCACACTTACAATTTAGATGAACCTGAACCTAACATTTTAGGTTGTAGATTTTTATAATTGTAGATCAATTTGATCTTATAGGTGAGAGCAAGCTATCTATAAGATCAAATTGATCTACAGTTAAACAAAGTATAATTTTTTTGGAGAGTTTCTGCATCAACAAAGAAGAGGGGTCTTTACTGTAAGAACAGTAATGGTATGGAACTCTGTGCCTGAGGAAGTCATGGTTTCCTGCCTTCCTCTGGATCAGCACTGCAGGATAATAGGCTGAACTGAATAGACTGGTGCCTTTTTTCAGCCTTATAAACTATATTACTATGTTTTCAGGAACATAAGAGGCTTCCTCCTGTTTCAGTTATGTGTGATGGTAAGGTCAAATATGAAGTGGAAAGAAATGTTTATTTCAGAATCAAAACTGGTCAATTACAGTAACTGATTAAATTATAATGTTACTCAAGCAAAGAAAATGACTGTAAAATTGTATCTCATATTGATGTCCCAAGACTAAAAATATGTGTCCATACTAAGCACTCAGCAGATCCCATTAGTGCCTAACAACCTTTCTTTGGAAGGGTTAATGTAGGGATACCTAGTGAATCCATGTCCATAGCCTCTAACAATGTGCCCAGGTCAGTGACTGTGATCCATCTTGGTAAAGTAATATCATCAGACAGAAATTATGTATCCTTATCTCAGTTGGTGTTGTTTTGCATCTATAGACAATTTGATAAATAGCCACTGTATTGGGTTTGGCAGAATCAAACAATCGCTACCTTTTGGTTTTCTCCAAAATTCCTTTATAAGGTGTTATAGTATTCTATGGTTCTGGCTTTCTGAATCTCTGATTGACTTCATGTGACCTCTGCCTGTATTGTTGATGCCTACATTATGACTTATGGCTTTCTCTTCTAGCTGCTTGCCTTACTGCATGATTTTCAGCATAGTGTGACAATGTCTAAGCACTCCTTCTCTCTGTTGTGCATTCCTGCCCTCACTGCTTCATGAGCTGCTACTCCTCAGCAGCTTGTGTTCTACAACACTGATTCTTATCAATACAAAAACTTAATTTTAAGGTGAACAATCCATAAATTTGCCTAATATAGAAGTAATAGATTAAAGTATACAGTTATTGTATATTATATATTCCTTTTTCTATGTTTTGCTGTTGTAACCCAACATTATAATAGGCACATTCCAGTGATATGGAAGCACACTTGTTAGAGGTGAGAGGATAAAGATGAGACTAGATGGAACTATTTATATTTCTAGATAGTTCATTCAGGATAAACAGCAACCCAGCCTATTTACATGTTAACGTGGTGATTTCTTACTTTACCTTATCTGCAGTATATGTGAATTCAATATCTTATTAATTGTTGTGTAGATAGCTCCTCTACATTTCCTGGGAAAAAGATTTCAATCTTAAAAAAAAAAAGTATGAAATCTGTAATTCATTTATTTTTCATTCAAAGTAAGTATAAAGGTTTGCTTTTCATTCCTTTGGTATTTTTCTGTAATGCAAATAAAGAATGTGACTTTGCAATGCTTTCCTCTGTTTGTGTCTAGGCAAGTTTTATTATGTATTTAGTTCCTTTTGGACTAGCAGTATATCTTTCTTTACCCTTCTTTGTTTGTATCTGTCTGTTATTTTATAGGCTGCCTTTCTAGCCATTATTTATATTAGTTATACTATTGTTACACTATGCTATCAGTCATGTCTGGTATTAAAGTTGCATTTATTTCATTCATCTCAGTATACAGTTTATCCCGCAGAAAAAAGATGGGCCCTCATGTAGTAAATAAATAAATATGTATGTATAAGTGAAGGTTAAAATCAGAAATTCTTAAAGTGCACCTATCCCCTTTTAATGAAACCCGCCCCAGAAAGTGTTCGGAATGCCTAATGAAACATTTTTAATATCTTCATTACAAAAAATATATCTGTGTAATGCAATCAGTAGCAGAATGAGACACTTCTTCTGTTTTTTTCCTTCTGACCTAAAAAACTATGGCAATAATCAAAGTGCGCATGTAATTTTAAACTAATTGAAATACATACAATTGCAAGTATTCATTAATGGCTTGAGATAATATCATAGTAAAGCAATAAGTTACATTTCCACAGAGTATTATTTATGACACTACTGTATATAGAGAGGTATTGAAAACAAGTCCACTGAATTTTATCAATGGGGTCCTAAATAATACATGAAGCCAAATATTTTTTTTTTAACTGTACAACCTCCATAGGTGACCTGATATACAAGATGAATTTGTTTCAGGTACAGATACACAATACTAAGTCAGGAGTAATGGGTTTTGCCTTTTTTTCATGAATACAGAATTTAGGTGTAAGGTCCCTTAAGAACATTTTTAAACCCAATTTTTCAGTTTTACACTAATGACACAGCCACTAGGGATAAGCCCTAAGCCTTATGTTTGGTTTTCTGAAACGGGTAAAATGTTTGGAATTAATTTAGACATTTTGATAACCTCCATTTGCCTAAATTATTGGTTGTTACACACTACTTGGTATTGTAACTGGACACTTGGATGTGGAATTTGTTTGTGTCTCATCAGGACACCACAACCATCTTCCCTAGGGTGGTTTGGTCGCGGGTCTGGTGTTTCTTTGGCACCTAAATCTCCTCTGGTGCATGACATAAACTGATGCGGTCATGCCAAGGTCCCTATTTATTCCAGGCACATGCCAATGCTGGCGCCCAATTACAGAGCTCTGTTATGTTCTTAAGTGCATTTCCTGTTATTTCTGATTATTCGTGCATGACCCTGGCCTGCTTCCAGTTTACAATTGAACTCAGTCTGCCCTAGACCCTTAGCCTTTCTGACTTTGAATCTCTGCTGCCTGCCTGACCACTGCTATGTGTCCTGATCATTGTATTTTGCATTAAAACTCCTCATTTCCACCTGTGCACAGTAGCCATAGGGGCTGTAAGCTGGGCATAGCACAACAGCTAAACCTAACCTCCTTGCGGGAGCTCTAGGAGAAAACCGGGAGTGCCTTAGACTCTGCCTGTTATCTGCACACCATGGTGAAACCTTTGTCTGCTACCTCCTTCTCCTCTCTCCAGTACTAGTGCCTGCCTGACAGTGGGCCCTTTGGTTCAGCAACTCAGATGGGCCCATGGTGTCTTAGTCTGACACTGCTCCCACCTTATGGTCCTACTTAAACTCATTCCCTTAACCCAGTGGTTCTCAAACTTTTTCTATCATTCCCCACCTGAGAAGAAGGGGAATTTC
>WMED01001447.1:0-27550 GCA_019650415.1 Pipa parva
TGTGTCTTTTTTCAGCCTTATAAACTATGTTACTATGTTACTATGTTACTATATATTGAGGGGTTTACTGAACTTTTTTATTCTTAGTTTGGTGATACTTTATTGCTGTTGACTTTTCTGATACTTTCTTTCTGGTTACTTGTTGCATTTAACAAATCTCTCCACCCCTTCACCTGTTACAATTAAACCCAAATTTGTTGTGACCTTGTGTATAAAATTAGGCTCACCACATGTCAATTCAATTGCATTTATTGAACAATCTAAATATTCAACGCTGAAAAAAAGTGAATTTTTGGGCAAAAACATACATTCATGTGTTAAATATATTTTTCACAGAGAAGTAAAATACAGTTTGAAGTTCTATGCAAATTAGCAAAGATTATGTGGGTTATTCACTAAACTCCGAATTGTTGCGTGTAGGTGCGAATTCGCCAGATAAAGACAGTCACAATAGGCTGCTACTGTTGCAGTCGCGTCTTTATAATGAGAATATTGTTGCAGTCGCGACTTTATTATGGGAAAATTGTTGCAATATTAACTTTAAAAAATTGTTGCAACTTTACAATGGGGAAATTGTCACAAAATTGCTATGGGAATCCGCTGTTTGCGAATTTGACACTCAACTTCGTACCCCCCATTATATCTGGATAGTGCAAACCATATGCGCTATGTAATGAACAGTAGTTTACAGTAAAATAAAGCATTGATTCATGTGACCTTTCTGATAAAGTAAATACTGTACAGGACTAATACTATTAAAACAGAAAGCCATAAATGGTCCTTGCAAGCTCTAGACAAACTACTAATGGGTTTTGCGGATTACAGAGAGATAAGCGAACATGAAAGAAAAGACAATAACTGATAAGAGTATTACTGGCACAAATGGCACTGAATGAAATCCACATGATTTAGAAGACTACTAATGGACATTGAGGATTAAAAGAAAAGATATATTAGGGAACGAGAAGAGGAAATAAAAAGAAAGTAAAAAGATATGTAAATGCAAAAAAAAAAAAAAATAATAATACTATTGACTACAGAGTGAAGAAAAATCAGAAACCCAAACAAGAAACACAGCTGTGGAGACTAATTACTTTAATGAAGGCAGAAGTTAAAAGGTGATGACAAGTACAGTCATGGACAACAGTATTCATGTATAGGTTATTATGACACGCTGAGTAATCTCTTCTGGGAGATACATACAAAGTAAATAAACTGATAAGAAAGAATATTGTGTTTGGGATAAATGATTCTGCCAAACCTCGTAAAACAGTAGGATCTGTGTGTCAGTCTTCTTAACACAATAGAACCAGAAAGCAGCACACACAATATCTAAGGAAAACTTGACATTGCCTCTAATTAGTTTTGACACCTCTGGTGCTGTTTTGGTTCCAGCTGTATGCTAGCTCAGTGCCCTTGGGAATGAGTTATGTCTGAAATAATTGCAGACTAGAAACACCTAAACTATAAATTAAAATGGAACTGTCCTTTACCCAGGCCTCCGTTATCATTCTGTCTATGACTAAATGATAGGCTAAATGCCTGGTCTTCTCTGGCTAAATTATTATAAAACCATTACTACATCTTTGGTCTTGAATAAATATGTATTTGTTTTAATCCTATGTAATAATCATATAATGTACTCCATTCAAAGTATTTATAGTGTGTAATGTCTTATGAATCCTTAACTTTCTGGCCATATGACCCTGCAGAAATGACTTTAAAATGCAGAGAGAAAATATCGAGACAAAAATGTAAATAAAAATCTACACACAGTTAATCCCAACATACATATACAAATGAATAAATACATTTAATTACCTTTATTAAAGCTACTGGATTGTTTTAAAATTTATATGGTTGATAGAAGGCAATCCTCCAAAGAACAGCATATACCAGCAGTGGAGAAATTTATGGCACTGTCCCAGAGAGAGCACTCAGGGCCCTCACTGGGCATGTGAGCCATCACCACCACTGCTCTAACCCCTTTCCTAGGTCCTCCTGGGAAGAGAGTGCTCCTTCAGTAAAGGCCGCAGACCCGACCTGACAGTTTTCATGTCAGATCCACAGCCTACACTGAAGGAGCTCTCACTCGCAGGGAGGATCTAAGTAGGACAATCATGGTCAGAGCTCTGCCCCAATGCAGGTGCAATGACATTATTCATCAGTGCCTGCAGTTCAGGGGCAGGTGCTGATTAGTGACGTCATCAGCACTGTGTGCTGAAAAGATTCCCCACCAATGGCATTTTGTTTAAGGAACAAGATAACGTTTTTTTTAAATACTATAATACCTGATACTGTACTTGCACGTAGATTAGATCAACACCCCATCAAATAATACTATTTATTAGTATTTGTCAAAGCTCCAAATCTAGATTTAAATGCTAAAGAAAACTGATGAGCTGCAGGTTTTGGAGACTGTTCTGTCCATGGATATAGTCTTCTCCTACAATCAAACCTTCTCACAATGCATCACCTCGCAACTCATAAATTACCAGTCACAGCACTGTCCATCACTACATGCATACATCCACACAATCCACCTAATCCACTGCAGTCATTTTGGCTAGAAGTATCTTGTGTATGGTAATTAGTTAGAAAAAATATTCTCAAACCTAGGCAAAAAGTTCATGAACTTGTATGGAATAAGGTAGTGATTTGTAAAATAGTACTACATGTTGACAGCCATATTCTGGTCTTAGAGTTAATGAATGGTCTGTGGTTTGCGGAGCTTTAACCTGTTCAACCCATCAATGTAATATGTCTACAAATAAAATGTTAAAAAAGCCTTTAGGTCCCTCTGTATACTAACACCATAACTAAAGTAGAAGACTTGTGTATTTAGGGTCTAATAATTCACTAATTGATAAGGTCTTGTGTATACATATATATTTAGTGGCAATGGAACACCAGACATACCTGTCCACATGCTGTTCCTCATCTTATATTTTAGTGTAATGGGAAGGTGGTGAGTACTGAAAGCAAGTGCTAAGACAGAATAATACAATAATTAAAATAAGTGGTTTACTATTATTTATGCCCTAGCTGTAATCCAAGAACTACATTTATCCAGCTAGACTTGTAGGGAGGAAGCTATTGTTTAGGTCTATGGAATATTTCCTATCCATGACTTAATATGCTTAAAAGTGTTGGGGGAATCCTCTTAAGAACTAGTTCACACAAACGTAAATACGCTGATGCATATACGCTGCTCTTGAGCAAAAAAAAAATGCACCACAAATCCCTACACTACTTACCTCCTCCGGCCACACTAGCATTGAATGTGAGCGCGAGCATGAGTGAGAATGCTTCTTGGTGCATATTTGATGAGCCTATGAACGCGATGCGAAGAATGAAGCCAGATAGGAGGAGCAGCGAACATCGAGGGAGTGTTCACACTCCGTTGGGTAAGTACAATAGAAAAGTGGGTCCCAAAGATGCACCAGCCTGAATTTGCTGGCGTATTTTCGGGACTCGCTTTTTAAAATGCGCTTGTGTGAACCCAGCCTAAAGGAACAATTCAGTCACTAATAGATATTTTGCCAGGTTTTTACATATCTATTTGCCACTGTTAAATAAATGCTTGTTACAATTTTGTGCTTTAGCACCTACTCTCTCACATATGACCTCTTATACAGTTTAGTTTGAAATCTTACTGTAAATTAGGAATTTGATTGAAAGACTTGTATAACCAATAGGGAACTTGCTAGTATAAAACCTCAAAGAGCTGTTCCCCACCTGCTTCATTCTGATTCATTTTCATTTACAATTCTTAAGCTTGTGGATCAAGTCAGTGTCATGAGATTCTACCCCGATCATCTGAAAAGGTGAAAAGTAGGTGAGTAAGAAGGGACTTCTGTAAGAAAGTGGCTATGATTGACAACTAATAAAAATGTTTTATATTTGCAAAAAACATGTATTTAACAGTGGCAATTAGATGAACAAATAACTGTGTGAGGCTGGATTGTTCCTTTAAAAATGAACAACTATAACACACTGTTGCTTCATAATCCAAACTGTGACAAATGCATTTTATCCTTGACAAAAATCCTTACCTTGGAAACTTGTTCCAGGAAAGTTACCGTGACAGGCTGTGTACAGTGTTACAATTTCACTGAATGTAAGCACCTTCATTACAATAGCAAAGAAGAAATGCCTACACAATCTAAACAGCACAATGTATGGAAACAGCAAAGGACAAAAATAGAAGGTGAAAGAAACAGCACGTTTCACAAACATGTGGGTGGTAGGTGGATTCCGGATATAAAGAACAAAAAGTTATGCTAATTGTCATCCCTAGCTACATTATCAGAATCTCTGTCTGCACACATCCTATTTAATGTACTTTCAAACATAGCATAGCCCTTGGCCAAATTACTTTCAGGTTTTAATTCAAGCAAAGCATGATGGGCTACGTGAATCTAGAATTATTCCTATACATTGCTGTTATATTGCCGCTAATTCCTCCATAACTTAAATATCCACTACATAATAGCATAGTGGGATTATTTTATAAATGCGGATATTAGCATCTACAGAGAAAGCTACAACTAACAATTCTGGACATATTACTAACATTGGTGTAAAATTGCTACAGTGCAGTAACCCATTGCATCCAATCAGCAATTAACTTTTATTCTTTAAATACTGATCGGCTACTCTGGGTTTCTACGCTTATTTGCTTTTTCACCTACATTTATAAATTGTTTTAAATGTTTTTAGTAACTCTCTAAATTTGTACCCAGTTGCATTCTATGAATTGTGTTTCCTCTCACATACTGTAAGTATAACCACTGCTGTAATATTTTGCATTTAATCAGGTCCCATTTATAGATGGATTTAGAGTTCTCCCAAGAATTGTCAGTCTGCTACTGTAACTCTAGTAATCTAATTAGCTTCTCAATGAAACAACAGTAGCAAATGTAAAACGCGATTAAAAGCTTTATGTGAGGATACAGTTATACAGAAATTATTGCAGGAGAACATGGGATACCACTGGGCATTAACGAATACCAACCACTTAAAAGTGAAATTGGATTAAAGAATATTTATTTGTTTATTTTATACATTTTCTCCTCTACATCCACTTGCTAAACTGTAAATGCTTTGAAGTATTGTGTCTTTTGAGATCACTGTACATTGGTATAGTGATTCCATGTAAACAATCCTTTAACAATTTTAACAGTTAAATTATCAAATTAAGAGGCATTTTATAATGCAGGTGATCTCTGAAAGAATCCAGAATTTGATTTTATTTATCCTTGTCCTTAATACTACTGCTCCACTGCATCAGTCTATCTGAGAAGATTAGTAAATGCAGAGAAATTGCACAGCTTGGAAAATGTTTTCTTACTGTAGGTGGATCTCAATGTATTTGAGCAAACTAAATCTATCGTAAAAACATTCTAGATGCATATTTCCCACTTGGGGCATCAGTTCTATCAGATAAATCTATTGATGCTCTTAAAACTAGGTTACATATGATTACTGGAGGAAATTACCTTTTACGAGTTCATGAAATAATGCTGAGGGTGCTGATGTTTGTTAATGGTAGTACCAATTGCAGTGCCGCTTATTTCCAGTTCTTGAGGCAAGGCATATTCTTTACTGACAGATACAATACTGAACAAATTTAAAGTTCCAGGCAATACCCACTAAAATAAATTGTTCTTCCTATGAGCTCCAAAATAAGTAAATATTGAAATTTAGACCTGGAATAAAGTGTGCACATGAATTGTATTCAACATGTACCTCTGTATTTGTGTTGCACATTTCCCTCTGCCAGTGTCTTTGGAGCGCGCTGGACACCAATGTCATTTTTTTTTGTAGGCACAATGTACAACTCTCATGTTTGAAGCAAACCCTCATAGTCGTGTGCACAGAGTGTGCCTGGTGTGCCTGGGCACACCCTAATGGCAGCATGCAGGATGATACACTGCATATAAAAATGCCAGTGTGAATCTAGCCTTAAAGGGTCACTCCAGCCAAAATTGAAAAAAATGCATGTGTTAGTATATACTAATTGCTAACTTTTATTAAATGCATTTAGTTTTCAATTTTGGCCCTAAAATACATTTTCTTACCTGTATAGAAGTGATAACCAGCACTTCCTGGTTTGGGAGTCCATCTTCTCTCTTCTCTACCGTATCTTGTTGAAGCAATTCAGTTCAGCCACGTTCTCCTCTTCTGCCACTCTCCCTGTGAAGCCCTGCACCTAATAATCACATGGGAGATCATGAGCGTCATCAAGGGAGGACGAGTTGATGACATGCGCACTCTCCCATGTGACTATTAGGAAACGCAGGCGCGGGGCTTCACAGGGAGAGCGGCAGAAGAGCAGAATGCGGCTGAACAGGATCTGCATCAACAGGACACTGTAGAGTCAGTGGCACAGAAAGAAGATGGACTCCCAAACCAGGAAGTGCTGGATATCACTTCTATACAGGTAAGAAAATCTGTTTTAGGGCCAAAATTGAAAATTAAATGCATTTAATAAAAGTTAATAATTAGTATATACTAACACATGCATTTTTTCAATTTTGGCCGGAGTGTCCCTTTAAGATTTTTTTTCTTTAGGGGCATACCCTAATTAAATGGCCTGCGCACACCTATGCAAACCCCCCTATAACCATTGCTCATACTATACACTACACTACTATTTCTTACATGATGAGAAAGGGCATGTACGCCCAAAACATGTCATGATGCACTAAATAAATAGCACAGTAGTTCTACTACACATCTGTCTGCACTGCTTTGCTTCTTCAATTTCTTCTATTGATGACAAAGCACTGCTGTCCCCAGTTCAGTTCTAAACACATTCATAGTTTCTATTTTTCTCTTCACAAAACACGATGCACTATACACTATAATGTTCATTTTAACACTAATGGTAATGTCCACTGATCAGCATTGTGTCTAAAAATTAAAACTAGAGAGGAGAATGAAATATAGACATTCATAAATGACTATATTCATAAATAAAAATGTAATTTGTGGATGAATGAAATGAGTACGGGGAATCTAGTAAACTGCCATCATCCCTAAATGAATAAGATTTATGTTATGTATTGTCAGAGTACCTAATTTACTTTCAAAGGACCAGTAACACTTAATAATAAAATACCATTTGTTTGAAATAGCAGTTATTTCTGTACCACATTTGTAATAATGTTACATTTAAATTACTGATTTGAATTATTGCCAGGTTAAATAAAAGCAATTAATTACCTTGAGAAAACTATACATTCAGAACCTTAGCTCAGTGGTATTATTACCCATACTCCTATGCCAATAATGGATTTATTGCATATATTTTTCCATTAATCCATTAGCATTGATTAGTTGTTGCATAAAATAAAAAATAATGAATAGTAATTTTTGCTCACTTTGGAATCTTAAACCAGGGAATAGACAAGCAATACTTGACACTTCACAGAGCTGATGCCCACTTGCTACTTTCTGATTATTATAGAGAGACTAAACCCTGATATCACTTATACCCTAACAGAGATGCCTTGTAAAAGAATAACCCGGGGGAGTATTAAACCCACTCTCTCCTGGATGGAGCTCAATACTGCCCAGATATATATCCTGACTTTCACTCTCACTAGACTAGAGTAAGCTAACAAAGAGCTTCTGTCTCTTGCTAGACTAATCCATTCTCTTCCCTCCCTGGAAGAGGAACTGACTTAATCCTGCATAGCACTCTGGGAACAATCTCGCTTCCTTAAAATACTATGCATAATGTTGAAACACTAGATTATTAGTGACATCTACTGGCTGGAGTAAGGCATCTGCAAGCTTTGCTATGAAACAGACATTCCAATATAACATTTATAATTCTCTATACTTGCACTGTTTCCTGAAGCAAGTCAAAGTGAATTTTAATTAGTTTCAGAAGAAGGGTGCATGCTCAGTTAGTGGTCAAAGCCCTTGACTGTGGGAAGAGCTAGGTTTATCTGAAAATCTCTGCTCCAAGTGCTTATTTTTTTCTTAAGATGCTATGACTAATCTGCAAAATCAGTAAGCCTGAAACTGTCATTTCAACACTTACAATACTAGTAGCCAATAAATAGAAAGCTCTTTTTTTACAGGCTTTAGTGAACCTTAAAACCTGTGGACCATGTCAGTGGCATGAGACTCTAAACTGATTGACTAAAGAGGAAGTAAGTGAAAGAAGAGGGGTCTATGGCTGTAAATTAAAAACTAGTTTATTGCAAAAATGAGTAAATATTTTTTACTTAAAAATTATGCTAAACAATATCAATTAGATGGCCAAATAACTGTTTAATAATGGACTGTTCTTTTAAGTAGATCAGGTTAGTAGATCTTTCCTCAGCTTGAACACAATGGAAAGTGCCAATTTCAGGTCATGCTTTTTCTGCTAGGCTTCATTTTCTAATACAAAGAGATTCTGATTAGAGATTCTGGTTCCTGTTGGTGAAACCCATTGGAAACAGAATTTTAAATAGAGGCTATTAAGCTGTGCCCACTACTTATCTAGACAGCAGGCACCACTACAGTGATGTCACCCATTAGTAGGTCTGCCATTACAGCTCGGCATTTGCTGTAAGTAAAAGCATCTGTTCATACAGGACTATGTACTTCTGCTTAAGGGAAGTACTCTTGTTTTTTCTGTTAGCAAGTATATATTTACTGGGTTGCATCTGTCAAGCGCAAAGCTACAGCAAACTTGGCTGTGATTGCTGATAGTTTACAAACATGTTAATTTTACTCAAGTACATCTTACTTAGCAAAATCTCCCAGGATTTAGCTTATCCTCCCATTGAGATAGATAGAGATGTTGATAGCATGCCACATCATTCCCTGGAAGTTGACAGCAGCCTTCCAAATCTTGTATGAACAGTTATGTCTTTTTCTGAGCCAGAGGTATATATAAAATCAATCCAATACATTGATATGAAATGTATTTCTTTTACCGCATTGCAATATTAATGTAATGCTTTGCAGTTACAGTGAACCATTTTACAAGTTCCATATGAGAGGATGTCCTGTTTGAGAACTGATGAGAAGAGGGTCTTTGAACTAATGAAATGCTTTTGTTGACTTAAGATGAGTCATCAGTCTCTATTCAAATCCAATTCACTCTGTGTGACAGCATTATGAAAAGAAAGCTGAAGCATCTCCCTCCTATAAACCAAAGTCAGCAAAGCACAATTATAAGCCGAAACCTAAATAGATTCTAAGATGTATTATCATATCTTATTTTTTGCATTGGAATTATCCAAGACACTTAGACAGGTGTTAGATCAATACAGAACCATGGGGACGCAGAATTCATGCTGAATGAGAAAGTGGCATTCATATTTTTAACATTTCAATTTCACAAAAGCAGATCTCTATCACTCATAAGATTACCTGATTCATTTTTTATTCTATGGGTTTCAGCATGGCGTGAGGTTTCAGGCACTCTTTCACAACAATATTAATAAAACAAGTTTATAAGGCACTGTGTAAAATACATATTAAAATGTATTCTGAGAACTTCAAAAGATTTTTTTTTTCTACTAGATTATGTTGATCCCCAGCTAACATTTAATACAAAATAATCTCACAAAAGCTTATATTGTGTGGAAGCCATCATCTTCTTTATGTTTTTGCAGCTCTGAAATATCCTGAAAAAACATAAAAAGGTTTAAGACCTAATTTCGAAGGTATTACTTAAGGGGAATTAATTTTCTCCATGCTCTGTTCAATTCTTAACCTAAACAATATGATTTAATATTAAGAAATATAATCAGAGTATTTGGACAGTATGCTTGCTTACAGTACAGCAGGTCTGTTAACACCCACCACAGTTGCCTGTGTTCTCAGCCACTGTCCCTACTGCAAAGGAATGATCAACCTACATCTCATGTGTACATATACTTATATACCCATATACCCAGGCTATGAGTATCCTCAGGGACACAGGCCCCACTTGCACTTTGGAGTAGGCTTAAAGAATATAATATACTACATGTGATGCATTATATAATTAATATCATTAAGACAGGGCACCAGTGGTTCTTGCTTAAAACAACACACACATTTATTTAACATGAAAACAGGAGATGCAGGGAGTTGTACTTTAACTATGCAGGAGCACATATTCACATTGAAACATGCAATGAATATTAAATATGGGAACAAGAGGATAAGCAGTGAATAGAGATGTATGCAATCACCATGATAAAGGGAAAATGTAGTGAATACAGGTATGTGCAGTCACCATAGTTACCACCAGTGGATTTGATATCACTTGAGCCCAATGTGGATCTTTAGGGGAGTTCTGGGTTGTCCCAACCTTCTGGATGGACCTTCACAGAGCTTCCTTCCGCAGAAGAGACTAAGCCCTGGTGGTTCCTTATGCTTCATATATATATATATATATATATATATATATATATGTACACTATTATGTCCACTCTTACACCTTAAGGTGAGCTAGACATGATAGATATATCTCTAGCATAAATTTTCCTTTAGAAGCCCTCCACCAGCATGGTGGAGGCAGAGTGCTGCTCTCCTACAACACTCCCACCAAAAGACCCAGGACACACCCATACACCAAGTCCTATAAACTAGATTGAGCCCTGATTGGTTAATCTATCACTGGGCAATAATCCAGTGAGGCCCTGCTGAATGTGACTCACAATAACAAGTGTCATATTACAACAGGTCAGTAGAGGGGGCTTTAAGTATAGATTAGAGTCCCTGAAATATAAAATGGTAGAATTGGTGAATTTGAGTCATTTTTCATGCATCAAATTTCACCAGGACTACACATGTATTGCAATTATACCTAGCACTAGGTGTAGCAGCAACTGATTGGCATAATTGATGGGAAACTGTTTAGGCTAATGTGCAACTGACTAACTGCTGAAAAACTAGACAGGATTATGAGCAATGTTTAGGAACAGTTAGACAAAAGGTTAATGTAACTAATGGGCAAATAAATGGCCTATTGCGTTGCCTACCTACTAACCTATTTAGTGAAATTCCTTTAAAGGAATAAAAAAAAAAAAAACATACATAATTTTATAAATTACACCCAGTCCTCAGGAAAGCTCTTTCTAAGGTACAAGTAGAAAACACTGAAAAAACACTTGACATGACAGATATTGGCTAGAAATCCTTGATTGAATACAATAATTTTATTAAACTCAATAAAAGATAAACAGCAAATACAACAGTCAAGTAGAAGCAATTGCAGAATGTGTCAAAAATATTAAAAGAAGGAATTACATTGGTTTTCATAGTTGGGTTGCAACTTATTCCATGGGATCCTCTCAGAGGTCCCCCTAAACTACTACACAAAATTCATGACTGAGAGTGAGGATGATGCCTCATATCCTCTTTAGACTAACCTTAACTCCTTGGTGTGGTCTTCACATTATTTGAGGTATATCTTCTGCTTCATGTAGCAGTAGCTTCTTAGGCAATGTAAGAGACCACAACCCACAGTGAATACCAGAATGCACCTAACAGAGACCTAACTAACTGCCAGACCCTTGGTTATCTCTGTCATCCTTCCACTGCCACCCCCCCTCGGCTGTGTGAATTGTAAAGGAAAGAGGAAGGAGGAAAAGAGGAAGGCACACTAACAGCATGATCTTTGAACATCTTTCTATATAGGAAATACAATGATGCTGTAGAGATAAAGGTAGGCTATGCCATTGCCATCCAATACCACATGCATAAAAAGGCAGAAATAAAATAGATTAATGTAATGCTGCAAATGTCATAAACATTATGCACACTTTGTCAAGCTCTGTAACCTCTGGAATGCCTGATTTATTTGTTCGCATATATTGTGGCAGACATTTATAGAGAATTTGAAGCCAAAAGTCAGTTAAGAATATTGTCACATAGCTCAAAAAAAAAAAAACATGTGGTGCCTCTAGAAATTTAAGATACAATGAATCAATGCATTTCTATGAATAATGTACTTTGAAACAGAACTGAAACATAACTGCACCATTTGTATCACAGTCATGCAGTCATGCAAGAGAACAAATCGAAGTAGAATTCCAGTAATCTGCTTGAGAAGTTTATGGGCACAAATCATGTATTAGGTCAATGGAAATCAATCCCAACAATAGTTCCTATCAGCTGTGAAATAAATGTGTCCTGGATTTCATTGGTCTAGGCAAAATAAGGCTAATATGAGTACAGAGACTTAGGCACAATAACAACACAATAAGTGGGCGATGCCAAATAAATTATTCATTTCACCTTTTCCAGCACATGCCCTCAAGTGGATGAATGCCCTTCTTAGCATTGATATGCTTCAGTAAACTATGCAAATCTGAAATGTCTTGCTGCGTTATATAATAAAAGTCTGTATAGATCTGGTCGCTGTAGCTAATGGTTTTCTACTGTATTAAAGGAAGCGTTCATTGTAAAACTAATTTAGCATGTTGTAGGCATTGGTTTTCTGGGAAAATTTGCATTTGGGCATTGTTTATAATGTTTTTGTTTTTTAAATTATCAGCGTTTCTGATTCACCTTTTTTGGTCATTGGCCCCTGGCAACCAGAAAATCAGTTATTGTAAGGAGAAGAAAGATTATCCAATACCACAACTCAAAAAGATCATCCAAATAACAAGAACATAGTCACTGCTGCAGAAAAATAAATTCTAGGTAAAAATTATAAAAGAAAATTAGGCTAAATGGTGAAATAGATCACTTGCCCGATACAAATCTTTAAGCTAAAATTTAGTTTAGTATAATTATAGCAGTCATACTTGGAAACATTGGTCAGTCTGTCTTGGAATGGGACTTGTGGGTGAGCAGTGCTGACAATGGAGTTTTAGTCACACTCAGGGCTAGGGCTACAATATGGACAGCATAACATGCACTGTGGGGTTTGTATGGGTTCATGTGGGTGGGCTTAAGTTAAAGCTGAGCAGGGTTGGGGCAGTATGGAAATGGGGCTAAACCAGAGAGTCCATATCCAGAGAACGTCTTGGCAAACCTGGAGTCTCTGGTTGAAAACAAGCAAGTTCCTAGATAAGGCTAACATATGGTTTCCCATGTGATGATACTCATATTATGGTTAGCACAGCTGCCTTGAAGCACTGGGCTCTGGGCTCAATTCCACCCTGGACTTCATCTGTATGGAGTTTGTATGTTCTCCCCGTATTTGCGTGGGTTTCCTCTGGGTGCTCCAGTTTCCTCCCACAATTCCAAACATACTAGTTAGATTAATTGTGTATGTGACTGAATATGGAAATTAGATTGTAAGCTTCACAGGGCAGGGCCTGAAGTGAGTGATGAATCTCTGTAAAGCAATGCATAATATATCAGCACTATAAAAATGTATAAAGACAATACAATATAAAATATCCTTCACTCTGTGTACCATTTTAATGCTTCACATTTAAGGGTGCTGTGCTTCTGTAGACATTTACTCCACCATCTGATGTGAAACAGGATGCCTGGAAGCTCAGAAAGCATATTTTAATTCAATGAGTTCCAAATATTAATCAATCAATGGGTGATCCGAACAGCAAATATTTCTACCAGCATTTTAAGTATTTCTCTGATTTTTATTTATTTTATTTTTTTTTACAATTTTAACACTGAAAAAATCCCATTTAATGTTATGAATTTGCTTCTCCTTATTCACTAAACTTCACATTCCCTGAACAAAGATGCAAACAGCACCAGATGATATGTGGAATATAGTGCTGCAAAGGCCGTCAAACTGTAGTGGACTTGTATGTGACATCAATTCAACCAAGCAGAGTGAAGAGATGTCATTTTACCACAAATCTGTTTAATGGAGACAATATCACTCTAACTGCATATTTTTTTATATTAATGACAAAAAATATTAATAGGTAGATTTGATCGTAATAAAGGACAATGTCTCCCGTTTGTCATAGTCTAATCACCGTTACTGTATTATAATCACCTACAATACAACAAGTGATTTTTCACATCCATTTCTATGCTATACAGTTTCCATTTCATGTTGCTAATTGGTCACTATGTTTTTTTGTCTTTTGAGTGTACAATCATGGCTGTCATAAGATGTCAGACTGATGTCTTCCCCACATCATAGAAAATAATGTTCACGGATGAATAAGCATGACAGCTAGCCTGTGACTTTAACTCTCGTTTAGGCCAGAGCCACACTGGCTGTTTTGTAGCCGAGATGGAAAAACAAGAACCCACAAATCTGAACAAAAGACTATGCAATTTATCAACACACGCTACCATTCAGCATATAAATAGGCAAGTGATTGTAAATCTGGAAGTGATAATGCTCTCAGGAAGTCTTATACAAACAACCCATCAAAGTGATCCCAGAAGCATCATATAGGCAGATACTGTACATGCTGCAATTGGCTGAAAGGCAGAGCCTCTGATAGACCGTGAATCAATCCAATCATTAAGACCTGTGACTGACCTTAAAGTGTGCATGCTAGTAACTTTATTTAAAAAAAAATCATACTGTATAATACTCTTCTCAATTGGCAGTGTGTCCTGAGCAAGAAAAGGTGTCTACTTCAACCTCTTGTGTCAACCACAACCTGGCATTTAAAGTGTCTTATCCTTGTGTTATTTTACTTGTATTGAATAATGCACTTTTCCCATGTTTGCATTATATTTGTATAGCTGAATTGTACAGCACTGCGTATATTTTTTGGCACTTTATAAATAAAATTATACATACAATTATACACACTAATAAATATGGTATCATTATAATGAGGAGGGAAAGGGTTTTTACAAACAAAATTCTTAAAAAATCTACAATTAAAATAAATACAGTTTTTTTTCACATATTTTACCTAAAATAAATAAAAATCAAAGATATTAAGAAATTCTTAAAACTGTCTGGCAAAATGTGGTATAAAATGCTATTGGCTGGCAATATTCTATTGCCAATACATTTTTAAGTTTAGAGGACTTTAATGTTGTCTTCTTGTGCAATAACATTTTTTACTTCAAATCAATGTTGCTTTCTGATCACAGACAGAAATACCAGTCACTGACTGCAATGCAGATAAGCTCTCTAAACAGAGATTTTCTGGCAGGAATGATAAAAAGATTGACTTGGATCTACAATAAATATGAAAAAATGAATAGAGCCTGTGGATTTTTTTTTATATTACATCATCTACAACTTGGTAGATTTAGGGGGGAATTCACCATAGTGCGAAGTAAGGTCCGGATCCTTCGCCTCACTTCGTACAGACTGTTATGCGCTTGCTGATGTCCTGCACGCGGACATCAGCGAATGCTTTAAAGGGATTCCAGTCTCGGCGAGGCGACTCTTTTGGTCTCGCCGAGACTGGAATCCCTTGAAAGCGTTCACTGATGTCCGCGTGCAGGACATCAGCGAGTGCATAACACCATGTGTGAAGTGAGGCGAAGGATCCGGACCTCACTTCGCACTATAGTGAATTCCCCCCTTTAGTGTATATAGATGGTTCTGCTTTAAAAATTGAATAGTTAGCAATAATGTAAATTATTTGGGAATACATTTCTGAAGATGATTTCTAAAACATCTGTAGAACACTTCTTCTGTTCTTGATTTTACATAGGTAGAAATTTGCACCGCGATGGGCCTGCAATGGACTGAAAAAAACTATTGCAAATACTTTCACATCCTTAGATATATGTAAGAAGCTTGGATTCTCCTGTGTTGCTTGGCAACCATGCCTCCATTCATTTTAATGTAGCTGGCAGCAAGAGCTTTCAGGAACACTCATGCATGTTTACAACAATTCACATGTCACCTGCCTGTTTTGTGCTTAGACATATTATAAAATGTTTTATGTTACACAAAAACATATTTTGCTAACATGGTTTCCTTGCTGATTCGAGAAGAGAAAGAAGGGGGGAGGTTCCAATTATCGGCAACATGCTAGGGACAATGCTAAAATACAGGGAGACTTAGACAATATTATAGTTGAGATAACTTAAAAAGGATATGAGAAAGTCTAACACAGGAGTCTTTACTCTGGTTCTAAGGCAATGGGGAACTTTTTATCCACAATTGTCCACTGGCTTGATGTCTTTATAATCTTGGTTAGCTTTCTCCCTGGGCTCATGACCTAGCACAAGCTTAGACTAATGTTTTATTCAGTTGAAATAAGTTTAAAAAAATCCTTTAAAACAATCTAGGTTTCAAGAAGAAACCTCCAAATCATGGTTTCAATGTCATGCATTTATAAGCAAACATTTTCTTCTTTGTATTGTTATGGCACACAGGTGAACTAACTTGACATCTGGCATTATGAGGGCAATTTATCAAAGTGCCAGGTATAACAAGATTCCCTTTGCGGACGTCGGGCGCTATACAACCTGATGTCTAGCATAGCCAATCAAACAGTAGCAAGATGAGTAGTGATAAAAGTTTGCGCAAGTGAAGTGAAGTTTTGTTATTTCCCATGATTCCCATAGATCTGTTTAATGGAGAAAGTGTCACTCTAACTGTATCTTTCTTAGATGTCAGAATCTTATTAATAGGCATGATTGATTATAAATATATTATCACCAATATTGTCACTGCATTAAAGTCACTAACATTACAACAAGATTTATTTACTTCTATGTGATACTGCTCCTAGGTCATTTGTTACCTGGTCACTATACTTTCTCTTTCTTTTGAATGAACTGTTGCCTTAATGCCAAACTGGAGTGCCCTGTCATCAACCCCCAAATTCACCACTTTGTTCTTGCATGATCATTCAGTGAATTCAGAGCATTATACCTTGGCAAATTTGATGCAATACCCAAATTGCAGGTGCATGCATGCAAAGAGATGTGCAAGTACGCAACTGTTGTAAGCTTATGAATTAGTTACAACTGTACAAAAGTTTAAGAAACATACAAGTTTAACTAATGGCAATTTTGCTAACTTTTTACTATTATGGGATAGGATGCAGTAATATTAATGGTAGTTCTTTGTTTTAAGGTGACTAGGAATAGTTCTTTGCACCAATTTTTGGAAATTTGCTGAAAACATTTCTGGTTCATTGGGAACCTTGCTATTGCATAAATAGTTACCTGACTGATCCATTATTTTATAAGGAAACACATATCTTTGGATTTTGCTGGACAGCCATATATCTACCTTTTTATTGATCTGGGATCTATCATATTGAGAGTGTGAATTTAAATGATTTCACTGTTACTCTCTTTAATTAAACATATGAATGAAAGGATGCAAAATGTTTTTATGTTCACCATTTAAACAGCCTAAAAGACATTTCAAGTGTCTCACATTCCATGGGACAGTCAGGTTTCTGGTGTCTCCCCCCTTCTTTGTTATGCTTCAGTCACTAAGTAGTACACTTGTAAGTATTTTAGGATTCTGCAGTGACTTGAACTAAAACAATACTCCATCCATATGCAGGTAGATGGGAGCATGTGTTATGAGAAGGATTGATAGAACCTACTTGACTGACAGCCGTCCAATGGGGGAGGCTAAAATAATAAATAGAAACTAGGTTAGCCCTATCTAATAGCCAGACCCCATTAATTTTCTTTGGGATATGGGCTCTAAATTAAAAACTAAATGGCCCTCCTTGGACTAAGTCTCCTACCCCTTAATGGGTTGAGAGGGATGATGTCACTTGTGTCCTAATTACTGGAGCCACACTCCTTTAAATATCTTTTTTTTTCTACAAAGACACTTAATACTACTTTTGTTATAACCCCCCAGGGCTCATCCTGATCTCTTTATTCTGTTTGTTTTGAGACACTGTTATATCAGTGCTGAAATAAAAAAACAGTTAAAGGGGATGTTTCTTTTTTGCAAACGACACGCTCTCACCCACAAATCTACGCAATCAGACACAAACATGCGCACGCACTCACACTCTCACATACACATAATGAGGAAACTGTGATTCTTCTACTGCTCTTGGATTTTACCTTAAAAAGAACTGCACATTAGTTATTGCATAGCAGATACAAAGATGAATAATAGTATTATGAACATTCTTACAATGTGGATCTCTGATTAAAGCACTAAAGCACATTAA
Organism: Pipa parva; assembly: GCA_019650415.1. Classification (NCBI taxonomy): domain Eukaryota; kingdom Metazoa; phylum Chordata; class Amphibia; order Anura; family Pipidae; genus Pipa; species Pipa parva. Next base: position 18,012 of record WMED01001447.1, read on the forward strand.
ATTAATCTCTAATTAATGGCATGCTTTCTTTTAAGCACTGTACATGGCTACTACCAACAATTCTTGATTTTTAGAGAGGCATGTTTTATATATATATATATATATATATATATATACACATACACACACACATATATATAACTAGAAATTAATATGTGCATAAATCATTGTTACATCTGCTCCTTGTATTCTGGAATACTGTTTGACACCTCTGCTCATACTGAAGTGTAAGCAAGACGTCAGGAACCATATGAATCATTTACAAAAATACATTTAAATTTATTCACTGTACAGTGTTTAAAGTTTCACTCTTGAAACATGAAAATGGGAATAGTGACTCAGTAGACAAAGAAATCAAGAGTCACGTGAGGTACGACTAATGCAGCGATAAAATTAGTAAAGTCATGTATTTTTTGGAAGCTCTTGATAGAAAAAAAAGATATTTTTTTGTAATTATTTTTTACAATAAAAGTCAAACTGACAGTAGGAGAAAGAATAGACTAGACTGCCCTTCATCAGAAGTAATGACCCCTCAAGATGTTGTTTCATATTCCAGCACTTATGGTGGTCTAATAAATAGGGTACCACCTGTAAAATTTCTGGGGGTAATTCAGCATAGTGCGAACTTACCTCCCTATTCTTTGCATCAGCTCGCCATAGACTGTTACGTGCTCGCTGATGTCCTCCATGCAGAATCAGCAAACCCTTTAAAGGTATTCCAGTCTCGGCGAGACCACTGGAGTCACCTCCAGAGACTGGAATACCTTAAAAGCGCTCGCTGATGTCCGCGTGTAGGACATCAGCGAGCATGTAACAGTCTCGGTGAGTTGATGCGAAGGATCGGGAGGTAAGTTTGCACTATGCTGAATTACCCCCTCTGTGTACAGTCCTGTCATTATGCATCTCTAAGACTGCACCACAATTATTTAAAATTCTATACCATCTTTTTTCCTGGTGTGCCTTTAATATGTTTTTTCTTGATGGGCCCTAGCACAGTCTGATAATTCGTACAATTATTTCAATGTTAAAACAAGACTACAAACAAAACTCTATTGCAATAATGCTTGAATCCACCCTATGTAGAATATATGGTGTGTTCATGAGGAAATTTTGTTACTGTCTGCCATAGAGTGTATATGGCTGGCAATTTTGCGGTCATATGCTCCAATGGTTAGAGAGAAAACACAAATGGACATACCTGCAAAGGTGGAAGCATTAGGGGTTACCTGATTATTTACAGTTACTTTCTCACCTCCTTTCTCTTCAACTGATCAGTATGGAATTTGTCTACATGTTTGAGAATTCTCAAAAATCTTTAAATAAGTAAGAAAGAATCACAAATGTGTGCAGCATCTCTGTGAGGTTTCCCAACTACAAGGTGCCAGATGTAATTCTTAACCTTTTGGAACTGAATTACTGAAGATTCCAAAATAAACTGCTAAAGAGGAAGTAGGTGAAAGACAGACGAAGCTTCTGTAAAAACTAACTGTAATATGAAAATGTTACAGTTAGTACAATTAGTGAATGATATATACCCAGAAATACTTTCATCTAACAATGACAAATGGACAGACAGATAGGTCTGTTCTTTAACAGAGGAATAAGATAATGCATTGCACAATGTAACCAGACATAACTAGAAGGGTAATAATGATTAATAATTAATGATAATGATGATGATGATAAACATGAATGTCACCCTTGACAAACTAAAGAAGTGTTAAGAAATAAACAGGACAAATAAAAACAATACTATGTTATTGGACAAAAAAACAGAAGCTACTGCAGAAACAGTGCATCTTTCCTAGATATACTAATTGGTTTTTCCAGTTGTTGGTCTCTACTCTTTATTCATGTGTATGTTTACTGTATATTACAACTGACAACATGTAATAAGTGGAGATATGTAAATATTTCTCTGAATATGTGTGAATATAATCACTAAGCTTACAGTGATAAATGACCCTATCTAACACGGGGCTGCAGTTATAATTGCTTACAACATGCAAGGTCGGATAGGAAAGCACCATTTAATAAACATACTATTAATAGGGAATAATACATTCTTTATGGGAAAGATGTACACTATAAACCTAAATGATGCAGTATGTCAGTGTAATTATGGGGTGAGCAGCCACATGGGTATTCACATTATTTTATTAACTGATTTTAAAATTTAGAGGCAAAGTAATACAAATGCGTAGCTCATTTAAAGGGTATACAAAAGGGTATACATGGAGATTTGCAAATTTGCATTGTTGACTTTCTTATGAAAATAGCAACAAAATAATGTAGAAAATTTATTAGGTAAAAGCATGGGAGCGCAGGTGACTGCCGTCGTTTAAATTTTCTTTCACTGAGTTTTCGGCTGCTCTAAACCAAATTTAGCAGTAATACAGAACACTGATTGAACTAATCAAGACTTTTACACAATACTAATGTAAGGGCTTTTAGCAAATACAATTTATACAACAAATAACATGACATGATGTGTGGGTCCCATCTACAAAATGTAGATATATTCCAAGTGAGAGAGAGAGAGTGCACTGGATTTATTTTCATGAAAACATTTGATTATTATCACTTTGAGATTTCTTTCATTAACTGTTCTGGACCTCATTGGTTTGCCATAACCATTTACAGTAAGATTCAATTAGTGAATACGAAGGCCTAGGCGACATGCATGATTCTGTATAAAATGGAAAAATAATTATACTTGAACAAATGTCTTTTTTTCCTTTTTTTTTTTTTATCTTCTCTTATATTAACTCCACACACAGGACTATGATTTCAGGCAATTTTGACCAGAACCATCTGGACACTTCAGTAAAACAATGCTTTTACTATTATGTCAATAACCTAGCTTGATTTGCATTGTGGGCATTTAGCACCATATGTCCCTATATCATGACATTTTTCTAAAGATTATGACTATATACAAGGCCCTATGGGCCTTAAGATAAAGGTATTATGTTTAGAATGACTGGACTGATGTCACAATGGGAGTTGTCTTCAGGTTCCTGTAACAATTAAGGCAAGAATACATTTATTGAAATACTGCTCTGTTAAAAAGGCTTTTTCTACCATATTTGGAACCTTAATTAAATATATATTGCTATAGCTGTGTTCTCCTGTACATATGTTGTGCCTCATGTTATGTGTTTCATTGCTCTGCCTGTCTTTCTATGGTCCCTACTCAACAATCGGTAAATGGAATTTGACTAATAGTAATACTTTCTTCTTACTGTGTCTGACAGAAACAGCAGGCCCTATTAGAAACCAGTTTCTCACTTTCCCGTCACTGCCACAACACATTGTATTAATTAATGGCCTTTAGTCTATATTACATTAATATCTATAAACCATATATTGCATAGTACAAGAGGTGCTATACATTAAATATAACACAACAGGTGCATATTTATTTTGTTTTCAGTTCTTATGGCTAGATAAGATTATTTTTTTAAATATATTTATTAGTACAAATTTACTGCTAAATAAATAAAAAAATGTATTTGCAATATTCAAGCCTTTTATACAATAAACAGCTACCAGTACCATGCATCCAAAGCAATGCAATAATTCTCAGCCAAATATGACAGGAAGTACGGTATTAAAAGTGTTTGCCTACCTAGGAAATGGTGGATCGTTGTACAGTCTAACAGGAGGAATATTGACACTTAACAAAATACATGAGTAACCAGATTATTACATCCCTTATGATATTGCCCCTTTGCTGCAGTTTATCCTTACTTTAGAGACACTAAGGTACAAGGAAGCTTGCAAAGTGGACTAGTTTCTTTTGCCATTGCAATATGCCTAGGCTATCTTGCATTGAATCAAAGGCAGACTGCTAAGTAACCTGTATCAAATTGTAACAAGGATACTAATGTCAATGAAGAATCATTTGTCAACTGTGAGCTTTGTATTTTCACAATGCTACTTGGTACATGGGACTATGTTAGAGTTGCTGCTGGGTTTGTGACATGTCTACTGAATACATTGCATTTAACGGGGCTTTGGAAACAAGGCATCAGAACATGCCAAATTAGCTTACTGCAATGGAACTTGGTTAGCTTAAACATTTTAAATAAAAGAAAAGCAGCCTTATTCTACATTCTTCTTTCCTTGAAAAATATATAAAATTCTTTAGGATTCTACATGGGCTATGAAGTAGATTAAGGGGGGAATTCACCATTGTTCGAAGTGAGCTCCAGATCCTTCGGCTCACTTCGCACAGACTATTATGCGCTCGCTGATGTCCTGCACGCAGACATCAGTGAACTCTTTAAAGGGATTCCAGTCTCGGCGAGGCGACTCGAGTAGTCTTGCTGAGACTGGAATCCCTTTAAAGCATTCACTGATGTCCACATGCAGGACATCAGCAAGCGCATAACAATCTGTGCGAAGTGAACCGAAGGATCCGGAGCTCACTTCTCACAATGGTGAATTCCCCCCTAAGTCTGCTATATGCTATACATTTTACTCTTATATGAAAAGGCAACTTATTTTAAATAAATGTTCTATTGAATAAATGTTAACCTTATAAACAATTCAATGTTCTCTAAAAGAGAAACAACAGGAGATAAACCCACAAAACTGCATACAAACATTCCAATACCAGCTCATGAGAGTCTGCAATCTGAATTACAAACCACCTTTGAGCATTTCCACAAGGATCTGCTGTAAAAAAACATCATTTTGAACTTGATTCTTTAAATTACTAGTTGGACAAAGTCTAAACTTTGAGAAGATGCTACCATAGAAAAGGTAGAAGAGCCAGCAGCACCAGAAGGGATACTTGGGATGCTCCTTCCTCATCACAACATAGTGTCTTTTTTAGACAAAGCTCTTGTACCTTGCACTAATGGACCATTAAAAAGGTTATACACAGGATTCTGCAAACATGTGTGCATATTCTGTTCTACATTTGTCTTTTTAGACAAATCAACCAAACAGCCCAGTAGAGAGTAGTAGAGAGTCAGGAGAGCGACATTAAGGTCAGCCAACTCCAAAAGAATTCTGCTGCCAAGAGAAATTAAGAAATAAAATGGAAGTAACAAGAATGATCGCAGACTGCCCAGCATGGCAATACAGCTTACATCTGGGGAACACAGCACAAAAAGATAAAGGTAAAATAAAAACCTGGTGCACCACATTTCTTTCTTAACTGTTTCTAATACTGAGCTGAGATCTTATGTTTGTGCCATTTATGTCATACTGTGTTTCTGATTTTCAGGTAGGCATGATTAAGTTAATAAGAGCCTTTAAATAAAGTTATGATTTAAAGAGATACTTATTTCAAATCCACAAAATAAACATGTACCCTAAAAACTCTCTCACTTTGCTTGAAAACTGGAACCAAATGTAAAAGGATCTTATCTGAATGAGTTAAATATAAAAGAAAACCATACTGTGAGAAATATTATAGCAAGTTAATTTTCATACAAAAGGCTGGCAAAGGGGTCACAGTAATTTTTAATAAAGAATCTTATATTAAAAAATCTATCAAACATTTATTGAATGGCAAGCACTATGTCAGTCTTTCACGAGATCCAATGTCAGTGTACAAAAAATAAATCCATAATGTTCTATAAGAAACACAAATAGAATAAATCATCCCTCCACAGGTATGGGAAACACTGGTATTAGAAAATCCTAAGAGGCCAGTTTTTATTTACTATCTAAATACACAATGACCCATATTAATTTTACAGGGCTTGATGTAGATATTCCCTATTACAACCACTAAGAATGATCTTGGACTCATATCTACAACTAACTGTTGAGCACTTAAAAACTCGACCATTTTTAGTAAGGTTTGGAATAACAGTTTGAAACCTAAAAACTGTGTTTTTCTGCACACTATGCACGTATCTAATTTATATAATAGTATCCTACATTGTGAAGGGAATGCAATACACACATCATCTTGAGTTTGGTAATCATAATGAACTACACCTTGGGTCCTTTCTAATATCTTTACTGGAATTGGTTTTGAACTATTTTAAATTCTGAGATACATTTTATCTACGCATCCAAGCAACCATTTTAAGTCCACTTATGATGGTACATACTCTAGTATTTTTATGTGTGAACTGAAAACTATTATCGTCCTATAAATCCCAATGTTTAACACACATACTCTGCATTTTTGCAAATACATGGGCAATATTTTCTTTGTATAATAAATATTTGAAAGAGACACAGAATTTATAAATCAAGCACTTGAAATAACCAAACTTGTCTTATGTCATAGCACTAAGATTTAATTTTTAAATGTATTAATTGCAGTTGGTAAAACACAAACTGTTCCATATAACATAAAAAAAGACAATGAACAGAAATAAGATCTGCAGTTTGAAAGCTTTATTCCTCTAAACTACAACTACTGAAAACTCTGTTCATAAAGAAACAAGAGGATCACATCTAAACAAAAACTATTGAGTAAAGGCAAAATATTTTATGTTAAACACATATATATATATATATATATATATATATATATATATATATATATATAAAGAAAGGCTATGGGAGAAATTTATTAAAATCGGTAATTTACCGATATCGATATTGCGATAGTGATATTTTCGCCGTTCTGCCATTGAAATCAATGGTTTGGCCGAAATTCGATATCGCGATATTGGTAAAATTCCGATATCTATGGTATCGATATCATGATATCGGTAAAAATCCATCCGATATTGCGATACCGATACTATTGCGTTTAATAAATTTCGCCCATAATATGTATCAAAGGTAGTGGATAGTATATGTAGACATGCCTGCAGTATCAAAACATAACATGCACTAACCAAGACTCAAAAATACCAATCATACTTTCACCGTACTAGTCTTACAATATTCAGAAAGTACCAAAGAAAAATTTTATTTGATTCAATTATTTAATTTATTTTATTACTATTTAATTATTTTATTTATTTTTATTTAGAAGGCAATGAACATTATTTGTCTGATAAATTGTCGATGTAGACTTGTATATATAGGTAAGACAAGGAGACAGGAAAGGACTATGAAATATCACACAGCTAGTATGTTTATATGCACTTCATTCAATTAATTGTGTTGGAACATAGAGCAGTTTAAGGATGATCCCGGAGAAATAGACACAAATTTATTACAAGGTGAATTATTTTGGATCTTTAAGATTGATTGAATTGAAGTTTTACTATTTGCACAAATTTCACAACTGTTTAAGAAGTTCAAAAACATATGCACAAACCTGCATTTTTTTGACATATTCTTATATTATTCAAACTGCAGTAAAATGAGCCATTGTTATGCTAAATGATTTCTACAGAAACTGTGATTGGCTCCACAGGCTTTTCCACAATATATCATCTATGGGAACTGGAGTATTTTAAAAAAAAAATTTTTTGTTTGCAATTTTATTATTTTTTTGATATTGTTTAACATATTGATGTCATTATTCTGTAATTTATAGCAAATCCATGACATTACTAATCTCACTGTCACCTACCATTTCTCCTGGATTGTATCTTTAACAAAGTGTAACTGGTACGATGGGAACAGCCTGAATCTATATACTTTCTGTATGTCGTATGAACAGAATTTTCTATCAAGGTTATAAAGGTAAATATGAATATATCTTTACTTTAAACACGTTACATGCATAGTGCACATTTTGCATAGAATGATTAGTTGTTCAAACACAAATTTTAAATTACAATTACACACAATAGATTATAGCTGACTTATTCAGTGAAATCAAAAATTTGGAAAAAAAAAAAAAATACATTCGTATGAGACTAATTGTGTTTAAAACACCTGGGTTGCTATCCAGCAATATAAATGAATATAAAACCCTTATAAAATGGAGTATAAAATCCCAATAATATTATTCATCAAGCTGTGTCAAAATCACCGTAACTGTTGCAATTGCCACTGCATTTAGATTTTTGAATTGTCCAGCCGTGTAGCAGTGAATCCTTAAAAAACCCAGCATAATCTATCTTGTAAACTCCTCTCCCATGTGTAATATACTTCCAAAGTATTTTGCTGGGTAATGTACCATGTAAACTATTTTATATGGTATAATATTTAAAGCCATGAAAAATGTATAAAAATGTGGATTGCTTTTGGTCTAAGGAGACGTTTTGATTTTTTTAGGTAAATGGACAAGAAATCATAAATACATCAGACAAAATCAGACGACTTTTTATGCATATTATAGGGATGGCCAACTGTACCTATAATTACTAAATTCATGAGAAAACCTGCAACTAAGATTAAATAATAAAGATAAATAAAATTGAATTAAAATTGAATTGCACATCCCTTCCTCTCTTGGTATTATGATATCATCCCAACACAAGGCTAACCGGGGATAGTCTTCTTCCACATAGTACTTTGTACTATTGATAATAAAAATAAGTGAACGGGTGAGTTTTTAGATGTACAACTCTTGACTATAAAAGTAGAATCAATCACATAGTTTAATTATTGGTATGCAATAATGGAGTTGGATATTGGTCACCTCCTAATGGCTATAGATATAGTATAAAACAATCACTGCCTCTTAAATAAAATACAGGCCAGTTTATGCAACTGGTAACAACTTTTTTCATGTCAAAAAGAAAGATATCTCTAATAAAGTAACTCTTTATGTTAACTCATTTTAACTATGTTTGTATCACCTTTTTTTGCATGTGTCTATGAACATTTAAACCTTTCTGCAAATTTCATTAAAAAAGTTACACGCTGGACTTTCTAAAGCATTATTATGCAACACATTTGTTCTTTTTTTTATCATTAATAAAGTTTTAATCCCTGAACTTTAAAATAAAAGAGCTGTATACAGAAATGTTAAACTGCGTGTTATAATAACCCTGGTGTTTATTATTTACCTTGATATAAGCGAGTTGGTTGAATATGCAGTAAATGCATCATCGTGTATGCAAATACTGCAACGCTTCTCTTCTTACAATTTTAGTTTGTTTATTTCAGGCTTTACTTTCAGAACTTAATACCGCATGGGCAGAAATTTCACCAATCCCAGGTTGACATGCCACCCCCAGATCACATTTGGATCACCATTGATTTCTTTCTATTCCATTTTATCATCTCTTTTTTAAAATAGCAAATTCATTGTTAATCCTTATAGGGGCATGTTTATTTTATACATTTTTTTATACTTATTCAGCATTTCACATTGTCACTTACCAATTTATAACTTCTTGTAGGATTTTTGTTGCCATCAGCTTTGCCTTTTTCATTCATTGCTGTTATTTTTTTTTAAAGGGCAAAATGTCAACAGCAACAGCAACAGCATACACAGACCAGTACATACACGGACCAGTACATACACAGACCAGTACATACACGGACCAGTACATACACAGACCAGTACATACACGGACCAGTACATACACGGACCAGTACATACACGGACCAGTACATACACGGACCAGTACATACACAGACCAGTACATACACGGACCAAGTACATACACGGACCAGTACATACACGGACCAAGTACATACACGGACCAAGT
>WMED01001448.1:0-27550 GCA_019650415.1 Pipa parva
TGGGGGCAGAGGGAATGTTCCTGGGGTAGATAAAGGGGTATAGAATTTCAGATGTGAGGGGAAGAGAGAGAAAAAGGGTTTAAGATGAGAAAGAGCAAATAAAATGTTTTTATTGTGACAAAGTTGGAACACATGATATGGTTACATTTGCCCAGTAATGTGCAATTTGTAGTAACCATGCAGTAGGAATTGTGCTTATATTTTGGAATCACTGTACCAAAATCTATTATTGGAAAGTGTATACATTAGGAGTTGAGGGATTGGGGTGGAAGGGAAAGGTCATAGAGCTGCAAAGAGAAGGTGTGACTATGGGGGGATGGATATTTTAGAAAATTAGCACTGGTTGGAATATTTCCTACAAAGAAATGACACTTCAGGAAAACCAAATGATTTGTATAAAAAAACAAAGTCATCTTTCAAGAATCTAACAAAATCAACCCTGTCGTATCTGAAAGTGAACACAATCTTAATTGATCAGTAGTTAGCACTGTAGCCTTCCGGGTTCAATTCTACCTTGGACTTCATCTGCATGAAGTTTGTATGTTCTCCCCGCACTTGCGTGGGTTTCCTCTGGGCACTCCAGTTTCCTTCCACAATCCAAAAACACACATCTGTGTCTGTCTATGTGTGTGTGACTGAATAGGGAAACTAGATTGTAAGTTTCATGGGGCAGGGACTGAAGTGAATGACAATTCTCTGTAAAGCGTTGTGTAGTATAGTAGTGCTAAATAAAAAATGAATGAATACAAGAGATACAAAAAACTTAAAATATACACATCGTCAATGTTGATAATGGATCCCCTGTTAGCTGAGTCTAAAGACAAGTTTGTAAATATATAATAGATTATAAAAGCTAGAACTAGTTGTGCTCCAATAAATAGCACAATAGCCAATACAAAAGGTGAAACATCTTTTTGACCACCAGCTCAAAATAATGATATTTAGGGGACTTCAAGATCGTGGACAATTATTTACTGATGTCTAGTAATCTATAGCATCCAATCGACAGTTATCACTCATTGGTATAAAGGAGACAGAATAATGAAAGGCAATCGCTGATTGGTTGCTATGGGTATCTTAGTATACTGCTGCTAGGTCGATCAGTTAATTATATTATTTCAGTATAGTTCTCATTTAATTTTTTTTATAACCTTTTCTTACATTTACATTCTTTGGTTACTATGTCCATTTAACATATCAACTGTCTGTGGAGTTAAATGCAAGGTGGAAAATCAATAGCCCAAGGGCCAGCCAGGCCAGCTAGAATGGCTTTAATAAAATAAAGACCTTCAGGGCTAAAAAGATTAAGCGAAGCGAACTGGTAAGAATGTCACAGTCTACAACATATTTCAAATTATTTTCATCAAAAATTTTAAAAAGCTCACAAATAACACAGATAAGCAGGACAACTTTAGTAAATACATGGACAATTTAATAATCTATGTTTCCTTAAACTGTAAATGAAAGTTTGTGTGTGTTTCATTTTCACTCCTATCATATTTTCACAAACCTGTGCTTTTCACTGTATATGTGATTGCATCATATATCTCCAAAAGGTCATTTCCCAGTGTCAGTCATAATAAATCCCTTTAACTACACTTTTTGCCTTGATAGTAAGAACCAATAGAATTTAATTGCCAAACTACTAATCTCCATCCAATGTTTTTCTGTCATTTTGTTTGATAAGTGCACTTATGGAGCTTTTAACTGTACTCTGCAAAAAAATAAATTTCATTTCTTTTTTTTCTATCATCCTATTGTGCTACAATACAATAAAAACATAGGAAAAGTATGTTTTGAAAAACTTCTGTAAACCATTTCCAATAATATTTCACTCTCAGCATGAAATGTATGTATTATTTACTGGTGCCAGTCCAAGCTATTTGGAGTTCATTGTCGGCAAAGTGTTTACTGCTTAAAGAGAAAAGTATTAATACAATCATAGAAAGATGTAACAGTACTGGCTTTGTTATTTTACACTTCATGATAGGAATAAGTCAGAACTCTAACACAATGGGGGATATTAATATAAGGTGAATAAAAAATGTTATCGTTAACGAAATGACACTAAACAGCACTTAAATATCAATATCACCGAAAAGATGTTCACCAGGTTAAGGGTGTTGAAAGCTCATTGTTCCCTAAGGGGATGGTCCAGCAGCATTTCCTAAGTCAAATGATTTTTCCCATCAAAACAGATCATCAATATAAATCAGAAAAAAGAACAAAACTCCAATAAAAAAGGGCAAGGTGTGATGTTTTTTGACGTATCAATATTTTTCAATATTGGTAAATTTTTTTCGCCGTTTATATAAGTTGGTCAAATCGAAAACTGCAGCGAACAAACAACAATGGCCGAAAACATGGCAAGTAGTGGCAAAACGGACTGAAGAAGTCTAAATGGACTTTATAAATATCCCAAAGAGATATGCTAACTCAAGATAGGACAATACTTTTACATGCTGTTGAACTGTTGAACATTATGTTAATACATGCTGTTGATGTGCTGTGTTCAAATGACAAATCATCCATGATATATATATATATATATATATATATATATATATATATATATATTGAAATTGTGTTCAGATGGAAAAAGTCTATTTCTTTAGTAAAGAGAAGTGATCAGTAGAAACAAACTTCAGCTATGTGTCATGGATAATCGCTAAAATCTATCATTTTATTTTTCTATTTTTTAAAATGTTAATTTATATGAGTGTACTGCTTCAATATAGCAGTGTTTTCACTGATACAGTTACATCAGTCTTGCAGTCATATGAGTCATGACATGAGAGCTCAGCTGCGTTTCAATTTAAGATTCACATTTATATATATTTATATCTGTACAGATTTAACTGAGCTGGCTTTGTCATTTAACACTTTGTGATGGGATTGATTTCCCAACATTCCAACACAAATTGAAATTTACTAAGCTCAATGAGGTCGTTTTCAAACTTTTCGAGTTTATTCAATGTAAAAGCAGGCATTCAAGAGAAACATTTCAGTCAATATTTTTCTAATGATTTTTTCCAACTGAAACATTTCGATCTAATCGTTTTGATTGTTATTTTCGATGGAAAGGTAGCCATACTTTACATACGTACTTTGGCTACTTTTCCATTGAATAGGATGATAAAAACAATTTGTTCTAAAATCTTCTACTGGAAAAAAAATCGGTCAAAAAATATTGATGGAAATGTTTCTTCCAAATGCCCATTTTTACATCGAATAAATCCTGTTTCGGCTTTTCTGAGTTTAATCGGGTGAACACGCAGAAGTTTCTCATGGTAAATATTGTGAGATTTGTTTTGATTGAAACTTTTTCCATTGAATTCCATTGAATATTTCCATGGAAAGGTATACACTAATGGAAAGTATGGCTACCATTTCCATGGATATATTCAATGGAAAAAGACTTAACCATGGTGGCCTCACCTTGCAACTTAAAAGGCTTAAAGAGTCTGCTGATAATGTCTTGATGACAGATAGAACACAAAAAGAAGCCTTGAGGAATCAGAGAGTAAACTTGCAGAATATGGAATACAGCAGTGATTTAATTATTCAGAAATGTATTATACATTACTGAAATATTTCCAGTTTACTATCTATGATTAACTGTGTTAACAAGAATATTTAGCATAGCTGATGGAACAGATGCAATGCTAATCCAGACAGATCTAAGTAAATAGATCCTGCAGGGTCAAGGAACTGGATAGAGAGGCATAAAAAAATATAAACTATTTTCAAAAGCAATAACAATAGGATGGTTTTATAAATGTGTTTTTCATTTCTTAGATCACCACAGTTGCCTTGTCCATTATCTATTTAAGAAACCAAAGCTTGCGTATCAGCTATAACATAACATTACCCTTTTTCAGGATGTACAGCAATTGCCCTGGGTTGATCAATGTCTTGCGAGATTACCACATATCTGAAAGATCCATTGAGTCTTGCAACTTCAATCAAATTAAAACCATGGTCTGCCCAGTAAATGTTTCCTATAAAAAGCAAACAAAACAACAGCAAAAATTAGAATTAGTGTACTACAATTACAGAGTATGTCATTATAAAGGGGCTCTTTATGAAATGGGTTATGTAAAATACTGCTGTGCCTTGATCACTCCTGGTAAATAGTGTTACAACCACGAGTTTTCCTTTCCAAAAGGTCATATTTATGTCATACATGCCCAGATCCAAGTCTGATTCCTTGTAAATAGGTATATTGTAATATATATAGGTAAATAGGTATATTGTTCAAACTAAAGAGGCAGTAAAACAATTTATTTAAACACTCCAAAAAAAAAAAACTTTTAAAAAAGTTGATTTCTAGAAAATGTAAGTGTGGCATTTGTAATTCAAAATTCATTTGTTTTGTTTAGATGTTGGGCTCCAAGCATGAATATATGTTATCTTATGTTTAGCTGAAAACAATAGCAGTGAAAACAATAGCAGTGGGTGGGTATTTGTTAGTGATATTACTACAATCAGCAAGTTGATAAGTAAACAGTTTGCTATAAATCATTTCCTTGGCTTCAATCTAAACATTTAAATAGCACTGTCTCAGAATAACTGGCACACTAATTCAATTGGCAACACTGATATTCTTCCTCTAGCTGAGGTAGGGCTGCATTTTCCTTTTTGCCACCCCATGCCACTCTTACAGTGCTGCTTCTACAGCTAGTGAGATGCCATCTTGTCTCAACTCCATAATATGTCCAATTTTTATAAAACTCAGAAACAGAATTCAAATGATAACAAGATCATTGTGTTAACCTAGGTAATATAGAGCCATATTGACTAAAGACTGAATATTGCCATAAATCTCTGAATTTGGATCTGTTCGGCATTTCCCCATGTTCACTTATTGAGCAAATTCTGCAATGTTGCAAATACACAACCAATTTGTGCGACTACGATAGTCATGATCTTACAGTGCACTTTGCATCACTTTGTATGCACATGCACAGGTATTTTTACTATTGACTAAGTGGCAAAGTGTGTCAAAGGAGCAAATGCTAGTAGGTATATGGCTCTGAATTCACCCAGTTGAATTGCCAAATCAGAGTCGTAAATTGGGCGAGCTGATGGCAGGGCTTCACAATCTTATTCTAATTGACTGATTACATCACGCAACACATCTGACAGTGATCGCTTCTGTCTGCTTGTTTGACCAGTCAATTCTCTGCTTAGTCAATAAGGAGAAGTCAATTTGTGATTTGGTGATGCAACTTAAACTGTAGCAAGGTGAATTCGATAGGTGAATTCACCCTTTAGTTAATCAGGCCCATAGAAAGGGTGGCAACAAGTCAGTCTGTATAGATCTTTATGTTTTTGCAGAGACAAAGAAATAGTAAATATAGATTGTACTAACTGTATGTGGGAATTTATGCTACTATTAGTTAGTGTGTTAAAAGAACATATCACAGCATAAGGCCATTGAAGTAGAACTACTGTATATACATGTATATTTAATTTATAATTTAATTTAATATTTATCCCAAACCAAATGAATACCAATATTATTGTGTTTATTTTTGTTGCGCTTTCCTTCTATTACATCATGAATTCCCTGGCTCCTCTGTTGGGCATGCAGCCCAATGATACTGGAGAATTATTACTTCAGTAGTTAAAAACTTGCTGTTTAAAATAATAGAACATTTCATTTATTAACCAAGAATCAAAGAAATGTCCTTTGCTATGTACAGAGCAGATTAAAACATTTGGATGATTTTTTCCCTGACATTACAGAATGATTATAATTGGGGAGATAAAAACAGTATAAATATGTAAAAAAAAAAATCGTGTAAAGATATATTAGAAAATATATTTAGGGGGTAATTCAGCATGGTGTGAACTCGCCTTGCAATGCTTCGATTCACCTCACCAAAATGGTTACGCGCTGGCTTCTCTCCTACACACGCACATCACTGAACGCTTTAAAGATATTCCAGTCTTGCGATGTGACTCGAGTGGTCGCGAGGAGACTGGAATACCTTTAAAGCATTTGCTGATGTGCGCGTGTCAGAGAGAAGGCAGCGCGTTACCATTTTGGCAAGGTGAATCGAAGCATTCACACCTTGATAAATTACCCCCTTAGGGTAAAATTTATTAAAGTCAGAAACAGCACTCTGGGGGGAATTCAGCACAGTGTGAAGTGAGGTGCGGATCCTTCGCCTCACTTCACACTGACTGTTATGCGTCACTGATGTCCTACACGCGGACATCAGCAAACACTTTAAAGGGATTCCAGTCTCGGCGAGACCACTCAAGTCGCCTCGCCGAGATTGGAATCCCTTTAAAGCATTCGCTGATGTCCCTGTCAGTCTTTCCAACTTTATCACGCTAGATCTCGCATTGTTCCCATGAGATTACGGTGCAAGTTTTTCGATCTTGATTTTTCAATAAAAAGGTAGTCATACTACTAATGTAAAGTATGGTTGCCTTTCCATCCAAAAAAAAAAATTGAAATATTGTGATAAAAAAAACCCGATCGAAAATGCGCACAGTAATCTCATGTGAACAACACAATATCTCATGCAATAAACACAGAAAGGTCGAGAGCGGTTTTTCTGACTTTAATCGGCGAGGCAACTCTTTTGGTCTCACCGAGACTGGAATCCCTTTAAAGCACTCTCTGATGTCCACGTGCAGGACATCAGCATGCATATATCAGTCAGTGCAAAGTGAGGCGAGGACTCCGCACCTCACTTCACACTATCGCACTAAGGGTTACATCATCAGAACACATTTGCACCTATATTTGTAAAATTCACCACTCAGAATATGGAAGCGATGGAGGTCCTATATATGAATCACTTGAAAAGGTGATAAAATTCGAAGTACTTTTTTGACAGTTTTTAATCTTGATTCAGCAACTAGAAATTTATGATTCAATTTAACTTCCACTGCATTCACACTGAATGCCTTTTCGTTATAATTCAACCTAAATCAGTTTATTGATTAAAACATACTATTTAGACTTTCTTCTACCAGTCCCATTCAATAACAGTCTCACAATCTTTGTGGGGAAAATCTAAGATGAACAAACATAAGCCATATTATCCCAAAAGTGAATATGAGACTTCTTTAAAACACAGAAATCTATAAAACCCACAGGTGTTATAAGAATGCATTTAAACACAAGCTCCCTTCAAGTCAAATGTAAATGATGTTAACTGGGGAAAAACCCCAGTCATATATTTTCTCTTATTTAGAGAACAAAAGATTGCAATTTTTAAAATATAAAATGCATTATTCACTCATTTATGTTTATCTTCAGGTTGGGTCATAGAGGCATTAGTGACATCATTTTTATTATGATGGTTGCTACTGATGTCACAAGATATGACTCTGATAACATCACTATTCTAAAAAATATTTAAGATCAAGGACAGATTACCCCATATAAAACTTTTGTACTTGTATTGATTGATTGTATTACTGAATCTCCAGATAATTAATTCACACTACTTATATTACATGACACTAATCTTGGATTGGGTGCTTCCCTAGATCATGAAATGGTGATATAAAAAAAAGAGACAAGCACAGTACCAGCAATCCAGTCTATTGCAATTCCTTCCACTCTCCCGAGGCCATTAGTCATTATATCTTCTTTCCATGTTTGATCCCTTCTGGATCGGCTGATTTTGTTCAGTCCCATATCAGTCCAGTAAATAGTGTCATTTCCTGAAAACATTAAAAGAAATCGGACTAATTATTATTTAGTAGTTAACTCCAGTTTTCTTTCTACTGCATTTATTACAATCAAAAAATGGATACAATGTAGAGAACAGTAGCCTCTATGAGAAATAGAAGTATGTCAATTCATAGTAACATAGTAACATAGTTTATAAGGCTGAAAAAAGACACAAGTCCATCCAGTTCAGCCTATTTTCCTGCAATGTTGATCCAGAGGAAGGCAAAAAACCCATGAGTCAAGAGCCAATTATCCTCATATTAGGGAAAAATTCCTTCCCGACTCCAAATATGGCAATCAGAATAATTCCCTGGATCAAGGTCCCACCTTCAGTTATCTATTACCCATAACTTGTAATATTCTTACACTGAAGGATCAGAATAATTCCCTGGATCAAATTCCCACCTTCAGTTATCCTGTATCCATAACTTGCAATGTTCTTACACTGAAGGATCAGAATAATTCCCTGGATCAAGGTCCCACCTTCAGTTATCCAGTACCCGTAACTTATAATGTTCTTACACTGAAGGATCAGAATAATTCCCTGGATCAAGGTCCCACCTTCAGTTATCCAGTACCCATAACTTGTAATGTTCTTACACTGAAGGATAAGAATAATGCCCTGGA
This sequence comes from Pipa parva, assembly GCA_019650415.1. Classification (NCBI taxonomy): domain Eukaryota; kingdom Metazoa; phylum Chordata; class Amphibia; order Anura; family Pipidae; genus Pipa; species Pipa parva. The sequence continues at coordinate 8,330 of WMED01001448.1, forward strand.
TCAAGATCCCACCTTCAGTTATCTGCTACCCATAACTTGTAATGTTCTTACACTGAAGGATCAGAATAATTCCCTTTTACTATTTCCTTCTTTTGAGAGAAGTATTATATTGGTCATTACTTCCCTCCAAACATATTTTATCATAATTCAAGGGGCGAAATTTATTAAGGTCGGAATTTAAATTCCGATCGCACGTGCAGAATTTTTTCCGCACGAACGGAATTTTTTTCCGCACGATCGGTGTTCGTGCTTAATTTATTCTCAAAAATAGTGAGAATCATTTAAAGGAGAACTAATGGTAAAAAAAAGACATATTATAAAAATACCTTATATTAAGTTTAACCAATTGCAGTCACAGCTTCAACTGTGCTGTAATTTTATTGCACCGAAGGCAGATTTCACAGCGCTTAGGCTGACATAGGAGCCAGCATGAGGCTCTGATGATCTATGGAAAAGGGCTCATACGTCATCACACTCATTGCGGGGAGCATTTTTATTGGCCACACAATGAACATGTTGATGTTGAAACCTTTAATTTGCCGATTCAATAAGTGAGTGGAGCTTTGTGCTGGCTCCTGTGTCAGTCTAAGCACTGTGAAGTCTGCCTCCGTGCAGTTAAATTACAGCATAGTTGAAGCTGTATATGTTAATATGTTTTTTTTTTACCTTTAGTTGTCCTTTAAGGCTACACAGAGTAGCCTTAAATGCAGCATCTGGCAAAGGGTGCCGTACAAATGTTCTCACTGAAACTAATAGTGATATGGGTATTCTGTAGACAATTTTCAGTTATTACTGTGCTCTTAATTGTATAGCTTTCAGTTTAGAAATAAGATAACTCCTGGCACCTGCATATAGCATTTTTTTGACAATGTCATGAAGTGTGTCACACCGTACTCAGTTTTGCACCTTACAGTTGTCATTAAAGTTGTAGTTTGATATATAATCTATGTCCTTTCCTATCTAAAAGGAAGAGGTTTGTACTGTCCACATCAATAGAATTGTACATGAAATTTTCTGTGAGGAACAGAGTTAAGGAAACTGAAGGGCTGCACATTTAATTTAATAGTGCTTCTGCCCATACACCCATCAGTGAAGCAAGACAGATGATTAACAGTGGCTGTCCTTGATGCAGGAATAATTACTTGGGGTAGAAAGCAGAAAAATGTTAATGCTTTGGCTTTATACTTCCAACTCTTACTTCTCCTCTAATCTGGATTGCTCAAGATACACTTTTCCTGCATTTTCAGAGATTCCTTCAGATGTATTAAAAAAGATAAAGGTGTCAAAATGCTGTACATTTAGCTTTTTAAATATGCCCCATGCATATGGTGTCATCCCTGCGTACAACTAATTATTTAAATATATCTAGCTCTATAATAAAATAATGGAACATCTGGACATATAGGGGTAATTCAGGAAAGAGCGAACTTACCTAGCGATCCTTCAATTCACTTCGCCGAGAATGGTATGCGCTCCCTGCTCTCCTGCATGCGGAGATCAGCGAACGCTTTAAAGGTACTTCAGCTCACCTTGCACCCACTCGAGTCGCCTTGCCTTGCCGAAGTACCTTTAAAGCATTCGCTGATCTCCGCATGCAGGAAAGCAGGGAGCGCATACCACTCTCGGCGAAGTGAATTGAAGGATCGCCAGGTAAGTTCACTCTTTCCTGAATTACCCCCATAAGATGTTAAGATCTTGTAAAGTGGGTCTCGGTCATACATTACAGGAACAAACAGCCATCTCATGAATTCTTCGAAAATGTAGAATTTTTTTCAAAAATAGATCCTTGTAACGTAAACAAGAGAAATGCACTTGCATTTCTGTGAAATATAGAATAGACATAATTCTCTGGCTTTTAACACAACCCTCTGAAAATTTAGTCCAAAAAAGCAGAGGGAACATAAAAAAGACCAATTACACTGTTGGAGGTTACTTAACCCTGCATGTAGTTGAAATTTGCTTTTAAAGATACAGTGGTAATACAGAAACCACTGGGTTTACAATATGCTTAATGTTACTGGCTTCCTGAACCATAAATGAACAGAAATTCATAAGTTATATTTGTATTTGTGGAAAAAAACAAAACCTCTTTTTCTAAAGTAAAATTACTTTGGAGCAATAGTGGACTTCTAGAGCACTCCAGAAATAATGTTTAGAGCTGGAGACCTGGGAAATAAATGTAACAGACTATAATACAGTGAAGAATGAAAAATGTGACATCTTTTAAGTATAAAAAATGCATGATGTACCAAAATGTACTCTTCAAAGAATATGATTTAACATTATTCATCAATCATAGATACAGTCAATGTCAGCCTGGTCCCCCAACACAAAGACAAATTTTCCAATGGAACCTTCTGGAATTTAAACTGAGCTGTCGTGGTGTATAACTGAGGACAATGTGAATCAGGTAGAGGTTTGTAGATAAAGAAGAGGTAGGATGCAAGAAATTTATAGGGACTGAAGAGGGGAATTAAGAGACATAAATGAAAATCTTTTAATTATTGGATCTCTGCTTTCCTGGTAGGTCCCAGCACTTTAGTCTAACATGAATACAGTATGTAAAAAAAAAGACTTTGCTCCTCTTAGACCAAGGGCTCTCAGTAAAATAGGAAAAGTAAAAAAATACAGATAATAGTCAAATATGTCTATTCACAACATGAACAGTCAAACGAATTGAATTATTGCAACTGTTGTTTTCTGATAATCAGATTGGAACTCTTGTCCTTGTTTGAGCGACACTGAGAAGCACCTCTCATCAGCCAGAATGCTAATAGTGCTTTCAAGTCAATGTAAGTAATGACTTGCTGGATAATTACATAGACACGGATGTGCGATCAGTGCAGGGCACTGTTCAGTGTCACGCTTACTTTAAGGTGTGGGATTCTAAAACTTTTGTTCATATGATCCAGTCTGATTGAATTTAAGAGGTAGTGCCAACTTGGTAGGATATGTTCTAGATTCACAAATGTACCTGTCATTTCACACTCTGTTATAAAATTAACTTTTCTAAATTAACACAAAATGAGTTATGATAACTCAAAATAAGACATTAAACGTACACACAGTGCTTTTGTTAAACACACTGGGATATGTTGGTGTTTTGTGCTTAAATTATAAAATGTACTTGAAAGAATGTGACCAAATAAGCCCTGCTATATTAGTATTAAAGGGGACAAATGGGGTTCTAAAAACCTTAATTCATTCTAAACCTACATGCTTGAAATATTCGGTTTGATTTCAGAAAAAAAACTATTTTTTAGCTCTGATCCTCCTCTGTACTTCACTTCCTCTTCTGCATTTCTCCTGAGATGGCTTTCTTTACCCTGAACCAAAGTAGGTTTGAAGTTTAGTTCAAGTTGCAGTATTATTCTTCATCAACAGTTGATGCTTTAATTTGAACAGTGTACACTATTTGGCTGCATTAGGAAGTTAACACTGATCCATCTGTTGGTTTAAAGTCATATTGCAGCAAATACCCACTAGTTTGAACCCAGAGGGTTCTATCTTGCACACAGATGGACACACCAACATCTCATTTCACATAAGATATTTTAAGAAAAATAGCTCCAGACAGCAGTTAAATTAAATTATATGTCTAGAAAGGTGAAAAATGGAATGTATTTTTCAAAATCCTACAGTTCCTCTTTAAATTCTGTAATTTAAAAAAAGCTGAAGCGCTATACTAAAGCAAATTTAAACTTAAGCTACATATTTATTAAACTCTGACAGTAGTAATGTACCATATCAGCTGGTTGGTTATGGTTTTGGTAACACACTTCTGTTATTTGTGAGCATGTTATTTATCATTTCCCTTAGAACTAGTAAGTATTGTGCTAACAAGTATGTTTTGTTTCAGTGATACAGTTAACATCAAAGTAGCACGGTTAAACAGTATAACACGGTAATCAGATTTATATACTGTAAATATAGCCCTTCAATAATGGTATCTGCAAAAGGAGAAATACAGTAGATGTACACGAGGAAGAAAGAAATTGACAAGAATATCACAAATTTTATACATTTTATTGTAAACATGGCATATACACACAAAAAATAACAATTTGCTGTCCCACATTTATGAATAGATTTTCAAGTAGTCTATTTATATTTTGCTGATAAATGGCAGATGAACTAACTATTAATTGAAACTAATGGCAAAAAAAGCAACCTGCTATTAATGAATTCTGTTTTGACATGTTTACAACAACACAAAAACATGCCTGCACTAACAGTTTTTGTAGCAGTTGATACTGAAACGTTATGAACTGCCATTAATTAGAAAGACAATTTGTCCTGTCGACACAGTCATTATCATTCAGTAGATCTAGGGCAGAATCACCTCATCCATCCTAATAACAGTTGATCTTGCTGAATGTGTAAATTATACACATTAGTGTGGAGGAGGGTTCATTAATGAGAGGGAAAAGAATGCCTGGGAGTTTTCTGCGCTAAGAAGTTGGAATTAGAAGTTAGTCTTAGAATTTAAAAAATATAGGTTGGCCATTTTGTCAAACCAATTTCTTCCTTTCCCTAAAGCAAAAATACTCATTCTACAAGAATATACTCCTAAATATATTACTGGGTTACAAAAAGCAGTGCTACAGGGTCTGGAAACAGAGCAGTGTTGTGTGAAGAGGGTTGGTTTGCGAAGGGAGCAAATGCATTTTCAATTCACAGGTCATGACAATCAGCTCTAGGAAGACCTGTGCTGCAGAGCCTAGTATGTGAGTATCTGAGAGAGGAAGGGGGAGTGTCTAAAACAGCAAAATGGATGCCTTGTACTGTTAGGGAATAACGTGATGAAAAAGATCATTACTTCCTAATTACTTCCTGAACAATAAAATAAAACTCTCTTTATTGTGATTTTCTATTAAATGAGAATTTCTATAATTAAGATTGTTGAGGATGAGTTGGCAGCCTAAACTGCACTTCTTAGTGTTCACAACCACTAAACACCTCATTCTGAGGCACATAATGAAGGATGTACCAACATGGACAAACTTTGTCAATCAAATCCTAGCACTAAAGCCATAAATAGCACTTTATCTAGCACCAGTCTTGTAAGAATAACTAAGAGGTCAAGTGCTTCAGGGATTATATTTTTTTAATTGCCATAAACATGGGAGGGGCTTATTCTTATTCACATTTGCTTCACTTTGCAGTTTATTACATAGTGAATGGTAAGCCAGTAAAATTCGCTAGCGAATAGCAAATTCACTATATAGAATGTTGTGGTTGTGATGGAAGAAACTGTGGCAAACTGTATTGCATAGTACTTTCTGAGCATTGTCAGGCAAACAGTAGTGGTGTTACAATGTATAAGTGATGTTATGTTTACATTAATCTATTTAAAGGAGACAATGCAACCATAACTTTATTTTGCTACATTAATGACAACATAGTACCATAAATGATAACAATGTCTTAACATTGATTTAAATGGTAGACAATTTATTTTTCATGTTGGCAAGAACTGTCACCAGAATACTAAGGGGAACTTTGCCTCAAGTCCCCCAATTCACCACTTTCATTTAACGAAGTCAGATCTTTGTATTTGCACTAGTATGCCTTGGGCCAGTTGTCATTTTTGACAGATGATAGATGCTTGAGTTTTAGTAACATTTGCACCACAAAGTGATGCTTAAATAAAGGGTGAATGCACTGTCACAAACTCTGCATGAATTTGCCACATCATAGAAAATAATTATCCTTGAATAAGCAAAGTATATGAGTTTATATATTTGTTCTTATTTGACCCATCTACGATTCCCATTCGAATAAATATGTTACCTAATCTATCCAGCTAAGGAGAAATAACTCTATGCATCTTTGATAAGGACTTGGAAGTATTTGGAATTTTCTGTAAAATGCAAATATGGACAAAAAAACAAATCCTGACTGCTTTTTTTTTCATTCTATGGGACAAAGGATTCTGGATATAATCTTGTTGTATGTAGATTTTATATTTTATTTTATTTTCATTTGTCATTTTCTGTCTATAGGAGGTATTTGTTTAATTTTTCCATAAGAATTGTACCTTTTTATAAAAGCTAAGGATTTTGTTTCTTATCGCTTTAGTTAAATTCTCAAGTTTTTTTTATCATAAAAACAGTCAATAGCTATGTCTACCAACATGACCAACATGATCTAGGACAGCAGTTCTCAACCTGGGGGTCACGACCCCATTGAGGATCGAATGACGATTTGCTAGGGGTCTCCTAAGACCATCAGTATTAAATGCTCAAACAATGGATTCCCATAGCAAATCTGCGACCGCAACAATATTCCCATATTAAAGTCATGACCACAGCAATATTCCTATATTGAAGTCGTGACTGTGACAATATTCCCATATTAAAGTCATAACCACAACAATATTCCCATAAAGAAGTTGTGACAGTAGCAGTCAATTGCAACATAAAACTTGTTACTGGGGTCGCCAAATCACAGGGAATTGTACTAAAGGGTTGCGTCAATAAAAAGGTTGAGAACCACTGATCTAATACTCATCTACCACTTAAAATAGTGTAAAAAAAACAAAAAAAAAAAACAAGAATTATTTATACCAGCAACAAAATGCTAACAAAATGGTGAGACTGTACTTTCTTCTATTAAAGTGCACCTGTCACCTCAAAACTCTAATACTAATTTAGGTTGTACTAATGAAACAAAAGTTTTTGTAAATATAAATGTATTTTAAAAAATGTACCTTTATGCAGCATTTCTCTCTGCCATCTTCCCTGTCAGTCTGACTTTTCTTTCCCGAGTGTGGGTGGCGGGGCTAAATGATGATTGACATTATAGCTCCTCTAATCAGATACCTGCTAGATAGATCATGATTTAAGGGATCTGATTGGAGGAGCTATAATTTCAGTCATCATTTAGCCCTGCTCAACCCAACTAGGAAAAGAAAAGTCAGGCTGACGGGGAAGATGACAGAGAGAAACGCTGTATAAAGCTACATTTTTTAAAAATACATATATTTACAAAATGTTTATTTCATTAGTACAACCTACATTAGTATTAATTTTGAGGTGACAGGTGCACTTTAATGTATTCATTTTGTCAGTATGTAGAAATTAATATAGAGATAGTTATAATGACATTGTCTGTTTTAAACTGATTCATATAAAGATGACATCACTACAATTTGCCTGTTCCTGATGAATTCATTACAGTAAACAGTTGCTATTACTTGCCTGACTGAGCTCAGAAAGAAATATATGACAATTTACTACACCACTATGTTAGTGGAAGCATTTATACCTTTTTTCAGTTTTTTTCACTCTAAAGTTTTTCATACTGATTAAAAAAATATATATATTTATAAGAAATTCAAACAAATGGATAAAAAAGTCAACAATGGCTTTTGTCATCTTTTATAAATATCCAGTATAGAAAGTATGTCTCCGGAAAATATATATAAAGAGAAAGGCACATGACTATCCCCGAACAGGAGAGCTGCTAGGGGCAAAGGGATAAGCTAGAAGGGAGGAGCATCAGGATTGGTCAGAGCCAGGGGATATACTGTATATACAAGGGGTAGGGACTTATTGGAACATACAAAGCTTAGGAGGAGGAGGAGAGTGGGGACAAGTCTCCCGCCAAACCCACCCTTAATTCAAGGACAATAAAAAAAAAAAATTAGTGACTGCTAATTCACCGTTACAGCTTACTTAGTATTTTGCAGAAAAAATTGTTGGCAAAGAGAGCTGGTTAAGGAGATTGATAAGTATGGTTTATGGGCATGGGGTCCCAGTAAAGGAATTAAGTGGTAATTGAGGAACATGTGCATACTTCTTGAAGCCAGGATGGCAGCTACAAAGCAGGTACAGGTTCAGTAAACAAGATTTTGCTCTCTTGCTGGAGTTATTTAAATAAGCTGTGGTCTTCTCACCCACACAAGTTTGGAAAAGTTATTAGAGCACATCTAAACTCATGTAAATTCTATAAGTTTAAAAGTTACAGCGTTATGTTATGTTGAAAAAGGCAAATAAAAATGTTGAAATTAAAGAAGCATGTTGGTGGCGTCATTCAGCAGCCCGTATTTATCATAGCATGGGTAGTCAAGTCATTCTCTTTTTGCTATCTAATAATTGTAGAATGTTACTTTTCACCAGTGACAATTATCTGATAATATAATAAAATGCTCCTGATGTTTGATCACTGTGCTGCTTTTGCTAATTAATCTGTGTAATCAAAAGCTCTTGAGCATGTTCATAGCTCTACACGACTATTCAGACTTTTGACAATGAGGCCCTAAATGGTGAGAATTGTATTCTTAAACATGACACAGATGCCTCAGGCTTACTGTAAACTGTAGCACTGTAAATATATTGTGTAGTGCTCAGTTTCCTCTGACACAGGATTCACAGAACCTCAAGGGTGTTATGTTATATAACTTTCATATAGTACTTCATTTATGAGCAAGAAGCCAGGGACCCAGAAGCAATCTTAGTAAGTCTTATTTAACTTTCATAGAGAAGATCACAGATTACAAGAGTCTGAGTGTTGTAAAGTAAGATTAGCCGTTAATATCTATTATATCTATTGATTGGTATCTGTAGATATTGTGGGACACCTCATAATATAAACTCTGATATTATGTAATAATAAAATAAATGTAATAAATAAATAAATCAATCTAGCAGTGGTACACTAAGGGAATCATTGGCTAATGTGCGAATGGTGACATAAAGGAGTGAATTCGCTACTCCCTGATATTCACTACTTCCCCATATTCTGTGATGCGGTGAATTTGCCAGCTAACGACGGTTGCACACTAGATAGTAGACTGCCAGTGACGCAGTCGCGACTTTGCTATGAGAATATTGTTGCGGTTGTGGATTTTCTATGGAAATTCGCTGTTTAGTTAATAATCTAATAGCGAACAATATCGTATCCACCTAAGGTGATGTGAATTCACTTAGACAGGTGAACTAGCACTTTATCCAATAACCCCCCATGTGTACTGCTGCTTGATCAGCTTTCATCTCACAATCCTGAATTGAGGATCATGAGATTAAAGCTGATCTAGATCAGGTAGGTTTACTTTATAACAATAGTTCTCTTGTAAATATATACATATTTTATATATATTATATTATAATATATATATATACTGTATATTTGTAAAAATATAAATATGTTTGTATTGTTTTCTGGTGTTACTGGCCCTTTAATGCCTGTGGTTGTTTTTTTTACATTCTGGTTCCATTCATAGTATGATTGGAGATGTTTTTGTCTGTAACTGTACAAGTAATTCTATTTGCATATCTCTGTCAAATTTCATTAGTATCCATTTTGTTTATGTGGAGGGGACAAGAACAGAATTATTCACTAGCGCAAACAATAACAACCAACCATACACTTCCATACCAGTCATTAAAGATACAAGATACTTTATTTGATTACAATATATATTTATTAAGGAGCTCAAAATTAATAACTAATTAATAGAAATAACTGTCAAGCTCATAGACATTAATATAAATATTTTTTTTTTCTATTTTCATTTGATAGGTCTGATCCAACATACTTTACTTTAGATTTAAATGGGAACTAAGCTTTATTTTGCCAAAGTTAAATTCCTAAGGGGGAATTTACCAATCACATTTATTGATCAACCGCTGAATGCTGCTTCAAGATTGGGCCAATGCTCTATTCTTCTGTTGCAGCGCCAAGATCCCCCTCTTGTTCACACCTTCTCTTCATCATCACCGCACATGTTCAGAGCAGTTTGAGCATGTGCAGAAGTAGAAGTTACCACTGTTCAAGAAGAAGCATGAAGTGAATAGGATTGTGGTGCTGCAGCAGGAGAAAAGAACATTGGCTCAATCTTGAAGCTGTCAGCAGTGGAGCGAAAGAGGTGATTGGTAAATATTTCGTCCCTTAAATATCCCCACTAGACAAAAAAGATCTCCTTCATCTCCACCTGATGAAGGGTGGTTAACACCTCTGAAAAGTTGTGATCTTGTGCAGTATGCAATAAATGGGGATGTCCCCCTAATAGTAATACAGAACGAGAAGTGTGGTCTTTTTCCTATTGTGAATATTGGGGTTTACTCTTACCTGCTGACTCCTGTGAATTGGGAAGTGAATGTGCTAGAACCAAAATATTAAGATTTAATGGGACCTAGGATGAGCAAGAGGCAGGTGCTTCTGGGCTCCCTGGGGGCTGTATCCTGGATAATAAGCTAACTAAGTAATTGAAAACGCACTAACTAATAAATACCAAATGACACTCTCATGAATGTGGGTAACATAGATTTGCTTAAAGTATCCAGAAATCTGAAGAATAATAAATCTACAGTATGTATACATTAATAAAGAATGTATATGACTGCTAATTGCTTTGTTGCATGAGACTTCTATGCTAGTTCTTTATAGAAAACAATGAGATAACTTCAACTCAATACAGTAGAATATTATTTTCTGTTATAGACCAGTAGCAATTACTTGTAAAAATACAAATATCAAGGGCAAAATAAAAACAGCAACTATAATGTCAACTTTCATTTAATAATGGAAAATAAATTAAAATCATTTTGTGCTTACAAATAATCCATAAAGTGATAAATAACACTGAACCATGATTCACAAATTTCATTCATATTTCACATCCCCATAATAGTTTAATATGATACAGTCCCATGTGACAAAAACTCTTATGGACTAAGAGTTATGTCCTACTGCTGGTCTGAATACTTCATTGTGAATAAATCAACATTGTAAATCACTCAAATGATAATGTGTCATTATTTAGAGGAAGAAAAGTATCTGTATCATAAATTGTAAACACTTCACTTGTTGTAAAAGATATGGCAAACAACGGACCTCCAATAAAATACATTCAGAAAAAGGCAATGGGAATGTTACAACATCATAATACCTAACTACATAAACCAGCATGGCAGAATGATTACATCTGCAGTTAGATTCATTTGAGAGGCAATGCATTTAATCCAGTGCATTCTTAAGGGACTATGTCATCAAAGTGCAAATGGATTAGCGGCCTTGACTTTTGTTGTAAGTTGTCAAGTGCTGTAGTTATAAGGATTTAGCTGAGAAAATAAAGATCTGGTCGCTCAGTTCTGTAACCGAAATCAGTAGAGACAAACAGGAAATATTATTTTACATCTCACTTCAGTTATTCTATTTAGCTCACAGATACAAAAGACACAGATTGAACATCATAAAAAAGGTATATTGGGGAGAGGATTAGGTTTTTTTTTTTTATTATTCTATAAAATTCAGCATGTCTCATGATCAGTTAAAGGAAGACAGAGGGAAACTCGCTATGAAAATGTTTCCTAAATTCAAGCTTTTAACGTGATTTGGCTTTCAGATTTTAATTTGGGTATGCAGCATAAATCAGATAAAGAACATCTCAAACAGAAAGAGAAGCAGAGAAAAAAGGGCATCTAAGTGAGAATGGTGATTGGCATTATATTTTCGACAACCTAGCCAAATGTAAAATGAGATCAACTAGCATTGGCATAGATAGGTTAGCGCTGAACCATATGTGGTATGTTTAGTCATAATATAACTAAGGAGAAATGGACAGTTAAATTAACATCCACTAAAAGCTAAGAACCATTTGTCAAAATATGAGGTTAAGAGACAGCCAGATAGACAGATGATAGACAGACAGTAAATAGACTGGGAGATGAAGTAGACAGAGTAGATCGCTCTGCCCTATTGATTTTTTTTAGATCAAGTAACACTTATAAATATTTCATTGACAATTTCCATCACCTACGGAGGTAATGAAAATAATTTAACAAAATGACTTGCATGGTGTGAGTATCATTTTTCTTTACACTAATGGGCTTGCAAGAGTTCTAACTCCATATCCTTAAACTGTCCCTTTGTCAATTTCCACTCAATATGGTCTCACTTGATTTCACACTTTTTTAATCTAATATATACATTTTCATTTCATTTTCCAGGCTTCCTTATAACTCACAACTTTTGTTTAATCCTACATCCATTTTAAATCCCTCTCTCCTGCCAGAACCATTGTCTCTTTATGTGTTTCCTCCACGTAAAGAGGACAGTTGTCCTCTCGCTACGTGGCTTTTTTATTCCCTTAATTTTCAGAATAAAGATTTTTGGGGGCTAATCAAAAATCAGAAACATCTACTCTCAAATATAAAGGTTTTTAATTTATAAGATGTCCATATGCAAAAAGAGTTATCTGGCCTAGTCCACCTACCAGTCCCCATCAGCAGGGGGGAGACAGATCATAACATACAGGGCAGCTCAGTTTTACAGTGATTGGCGAGGGGCCATTATCCTATGGGGTAAGACCAGCAGGCAATTCACCTTCTGGGGGCGGGTACAGTATATAACCAGGTTGATAAAGGTTGAATACGCACCAGTTGCTTTGCAAATGCCAGCTCTATAAGTTCATATGTGTTAAAATTGATTTGAGGCTTTGAAATTCCTAATAAATCTGTGGCCAACTTTCCACCAATGCCATTGTAAGCGTTGTTATTCCATAGCTAGGTAAACCAGTAAAGGCAACCCATTTGTCTGGCCATTTAGTTTGCCATGAATGTTAGTTACTCTCCATAAGCTTTGAGTTTCATAGTTCACTGTTCATTGAAAATAAATAACAAAGTATCCTAGTGATATACTAAGCGTACTATGCAAAATGGGGATTAACTCCCATACAATAGATGTGACAAAGTAAATAAAACAAAGAATTGTAGGTTATGCAAGTGGTAGTTAAAAGAAATCATAGTGCGGAATACCTTAGAAAAATATGGAAAATTAAACCTCATTCTCACTCTGCTCTCTATGATGCAGCTATGACTCAATGACATAATTTTGTGGAGAGTAGTTTGGTAACCACAATAGTCATCAAACGCCAAAGGTGTCATCAATCTTGAGAAATTAAGTAAGCATTATTTTGCATCTTAGTTCCTGATGTGTCTAATATCAAAGTACATTCTACTGACCAGAACGGTGTAGAAATATTTTTAACTCTTTTACAAAGCTGTCTAAACAAAATATTGCAGGGAATTTGTAAATTGAGGTTTACCCAAAAATAGGACATCCTCTGAAAATAAGACCTAGTGCAATTTTTTCCAAGCTTAGAAATATAAGGCCTCCCCTGAAAATAAGAACTAGCTATAGTAACGTACAAGAAATATACTGTACCAGTACCGTGTCCCAAAAATAAAACATCCCCCGACAATAAGACCTAGGGGCAAAATTTAATAAAATCGAAAATATCAATATCGCGATATCGGCCATTTTACCGATATCGCAATATCGATATTGATGATATTGGCCAATTTTTTCCAATATCGGTATTTAGATATTGCCAATTTTTACCATTATTGCGATATCGACAATATCATTTACTGTTATCGTGATTTTGATATCTCAAAATCGTCCAATTTTAGACGATAACGTGATTCAAGTGAAATCTGTTAATCTGTCCATCTCTATGGAAAAATCCATAATATTGCTGGAAATTCGATATCACATTATCGATACTGCCAATATCACAATACCGATATCGTTATACCGGCAAAAAAGGTTGATATTGCAATATCGGTAATATCAATATTGCGGTATCGATAGTTTCTATTTTAATATACTTCACCCTCTAGTGCGTTTTTAGGAGCAAATATTAATTAATAAAAGACTGTCAGGGAAACAAGGTAATAGCATTAACACATGTAGCTATGTAGCCACTAATAGTCGCTACTCTATATTTTATTCAATAATAATTTGGGACTCTATAACTGTTTGTCATGGTATTTCACATTTCTTAGTATATATTTTTTCTGTATTATTTGCCAAAAGTAAAGAGTTTGCTATGGATGCATTCAGCACCTCTGGAAAAATACTCACAGCATGGAAATGAATTCTGCTATGAGAATTTGTCTGCAGGACATGCAATTATAAATGTCGGTGGGAAATTTAAGATCACAGATAAAGTGTTGTCAAAATGTAACTTCCAAATCCAAGAGTGATTTTTTTTGTCAAAAGCTGGATACTCTATGTTTTTTCATCTTTTAATTGAAAAAATCACCTTTAGTAATTATATCTGTAAAAAAGATTACTAATTTTCAATATTTGGGAGGCACATAGGGTCAGTAACAGAGAGAGCAAAAGAGATAAAAAAATCAATTGTGGATTTTTGTTAAACAATTTTGACATTCACAACACATTACAGAATTTGGCCTCACACATGCAACACAAACAGCATAGCCAAAAGTAATGATGGAGTAAAAAGTATGTATTATCCATTGGTTATGATTGGTTCTACCCACTCCTTTTCCTGGATTCCATACAATGACACTAAAGCATTTTCTCTATGCTATATTTCATAATCCCTGTCATCAAAGGCTGCAAAATTTCTTGGGGGTGTAATTATAGAAGGTCAATCAGTAGTTGCCATTGATACCCATGGGCATAAGAGGACTCCATTAATTTCAATGAAATCAGTCTTATAGTAAAGCATTAAATATAAAAAGCTACACAATTACTGTAGATGATCAGTAAATAATCTCACAAACGTAAGCTCCAGGATATCACTAAACATGATGTGAAAATTGTAATAACTGACAGTATGGATGTTAAGGGAGAAAGGTACTGAACTTTGGCTTACTTCTGTATTAAATTAATAGGTCTGAAAAATAAAAACACAATAACATTTCTTGAAAGTGCTGAGATTTGACTCACCATTAAAAAGTAATCAGCCTCTCTGATGCATTGTTTCCCAACATTACAAGGCTTCCCTCTCTCAGACAATCAGATCTATAAAAACCTTTGCCACAGACTCAAGTGTGTGATTGTCTGAGAGGGGAAGGGGGCTTGTTTAAAATGATGGGAATGATGCAAGGAGCTCAAAACTTCTTAATGGTGAATCAGATCTCAGTGCCAGGGGCGGAACTTCGGGGAGATGAGTATTCATGATTGGTACCGGGCCCCCTCTCCTTGTGGCACACCACAGGGTTTGAAGCAGTGGAAGCCAGGTCCACTGGAACATCAGGCCCAGTTTCCTCCTTGACTGCTGCAACCCCAGTAGGTACAGCACTGCTCAGTGCTTTATGTTTCATTGTCTTCTCTATCAGATCTATCAAAATATTAAACAAAATTGTAAATTCTAGATGATTTTGGTTAATGTACTGAACAAGCATGGCATGTTACGATTCTACATATTATGATGGTCACAAGATATCTGAAGCAGTGATGGCAAAAGACACCTAACTGAGCTTTGTCCTTTAGCACTTTATTATATGATTACTTTTCCAACAGTCTTACACACTTAGATATCTTAAGATAACTAAAGATAACACAATCTAATTACTTGCAGTTATATAGAGAAACATCTGTTAGCTCACCAAGATATTCTGATGAATAATATCTAAGGACACAATTATCACCAGGTAATTCAAGAAAATCAGCCCTCTATTACTTATGTAAGATGTGAGGAGCACTTCAAAACAACTGCATGTTTAAAAGTAGGGGAGACAAAAAGAAGAAACAACCTTCACCTTAGAACGCTGCAATCTAAAATATTATGCTGCTGAGATTCATTATAAAACAATGCTCTGTTGCTTATGGAAGTAATTAAAGTAAGATAGACTTAGAAAAACATTAATTATAGAATCACTCTCAGAGGAATTGTATACTGGTTTAATAGTCTGTGGTTTTAGTCTTACATATTCTGTGCTTTTTGAACACTTATTTTATGAAAGACACAAACTCTGTCTTTATATATTGAAAGCAAAATTTTATTGCTCTGATCTCCAACCAAGGGATTTAGCTGTAAGGAATTAGAACCCTTGCTTCCCATGGTGACTTCTCAAACAACATGATAAACCCAGACTTATCATAAATCATTGCAAATAAACCAAACTTGAAATCCATGTAGTGTTGTCTCTAACCAAGTTATTTCTTAGGAGAGCTTCAGAATGTCTAAAGAAATATTGTATTATCTGTCTGGTGGAATTATTTGTTAAAGGATTATTAAATTCAGAATGATCATGTTGCAAGCGTTAACATTTTTTAAAGTCTGTTTCTTGATATAATGTGAATTTATCTGCTTTAATAAAGTTGCCACATAGGACTGGCCTTACGGTGAGGGAATATCCTTATATGAGCATGAAATTGTCACCTGATTACCTCTGATATTAACACTGCTTCTGATTCACTCCCACTTACTGGGCATCATATATGCACTTTATTATTGTAGAGCATGCATGCACTCTATTATTATCAGCATACATGCGTTCTATTACTGCAAGTATACATGTACTCTAATATTGTACTGCAGTGATACCCAAACTATGGCCCACGGGCTATATCCGGCTCACAACGCAGTGCTCTCTGGCCGGCAGCCCGAATTTTGAAAACTGAAATATTGAGTATTAGTGTGAATTCACCAGCTAGAGACAGTCACAATAGACTGTTACTGTCGCAGTCGCGTCTTTATAATGAGAATATTGTCGCAGTCACGACTTTACTATGGAAAATTGTTGCAGCTGTTACTTTAAAATTTTTCACGGTCACGATTTTAAAAGTCATGACTTTGAAGTGGCCCGTGACATGTGTGAAACAATTTTATATGGCCCCCAGGCCATAAAAGGTTGGGCATCACTGTTGTACAGAATACATGTACTCTATTACTGCTAGCATACATTTACTCTAATATTGTACAGCATACATGCACTCTATTACTGCTAGCATACAGGTACTCTAATATTGTACAGCAACAACATACATGCGCTCTATTACTTCTAGCATACATGTACTCTAATATTATACAGCATACATGCACTCCATTATTGTACAGCATACGTGCACTCCATTATTGTACAGCATACATGTACTCTAGTACAGCATACGTGCACTTCATTATTGTACAGCATACGTGTACTCTAGTACAGCATACGTGCACTCTATTATTGTACAGAATACCTGCACTCTATTATTGTAAAGCAAACGTGCACTCTATTATTGTACAGAATACCTGCACTCTATTATTGTACACTATACCTGCACTCTATTATTGTAAAGCACACGTGCACTCTATTATTGAATAGCATACTCTGCACTCTATCATTGTATAGCTTTTAAATGAGTGCAGAGTATAATTTTGAATCAAAAACCAGTGAAATCTAAAATGATATAATATAAATGGGTGGGAACATCAGAATATTTGTAGACAAAGCTTGAAAATAGTCTGGGAAGGCATTTTAGCTTGTTTTCCTTCTAATTGTTTTCTGGGTTTGTTCATGAGAAATATATACAATATATGTGTTGTTTTCGCTGCAGGGATTTTGAGAACATAGAGAATTTTTGAGTGTTGCTCAGGCAACTGAATGAATAGTAAAAGGACAGATGACACGAATTATAAATCTTGTTGTAAACTCAATGAATCAATCAGAATTGCACGATTAGGTTTTAATATTTAACCTTCATAAATTTCTCTCTTTTCAGTTCAAAAGCAGACTGCAGGGCTGCCATCCAACCTCTAACTTTCCTATGAACTGCAACTGTAAAACTGTAGTGGGGAGGGACAGTAATCAATGATTTCATGTTAGAGTAAAGTAAAATTTGGAAATGAGACATACACTAAATGCAAACTTCAGTATCTACTGAACTCAACATGTATAAGTCATCATTTATTTAGGAAAATATGTATCTGAAGATTTGCACAAAAACAAATAAGCATCTACACCAAGATATACAATCATATAAATTCAGCTCTTTGCAATACACCTGTACAGAGCTTGCTTTCGGTAGCAGTACCATCCAATCAAATGTAGCTTCAAAGACAGTTTCTAATTAAATTCACATTATAATCCAAGGCTGACCAGAATGGGGCTGTTATACAACTACCAGCCAGAAGGTGGCTCCTCTTACATCAGTGGGTAGGCGCTAGTTAATACTGAGGTGCGGAGTCTAAGGGCTCCTGGTCTCTACCATTAACACCCACAAGGTGGTACGAACCTTGCTGCCTCAAGGGAACTCTCAAGTTGTAGCCCTCAGGTTAACCCCCTCAGTAGTAATAGCTTCCAGGTTCACTGTAGAGGAATTGCAGAAGATAAATGAAGAAGAGGTTCAAAACCAAATGAAAGTCCTATCTTTTGGAACACTAGCAGTGATCCTTTTCATTGATTTTATGTACTGTATATATTTTATTTTATCTATATTTATTCATGTTTAATATCTGTATTTATTGATCTATTTATTTATATTTATTTACCTATGTCTCAATGCATTCTACAGCTCTTATTGTCCTTCTATCTGTTTATGTAAGTCTTCCTCCCATTTAGATTGTAAGCTCTATGAGGCAGGGACCTTCAATCTCGTGTCAACCGCAACCTAATACTTAAAGTGAAGTATCCTTGTGACATTATACTTGTATTGTTTAATGCAATTTTTCCATGTCTGTATTATACTGTATTTGTATTGCTGAATTGTACAGCACTGCATACATTTCTGGTGCTTTATAAATAAAATTATACATACAAAGCACAAGAACACAGGAAGGGCTCAACTGTAACACACAGCACCAGGGACAGGAACAATTAGCCGCTCATTTAAAGATAAATCCTAAATTATACACTTCCTCATACAATTGATATGTTTATATTCTCACATCAACCCCCGTGAATTAAATTCCAAGAAAACTGCATGTAGTTTTCTATGACCCGAAACATCTAGGAACCATGCCAAATATGAAATAAAATTTCCGAAAAGCTTTTACTGATACGATTTGCACAAAAATCAGACACATCAAATAAAGATTCAGATTCCAAAAATCTTCCTAATCAGAATTTTCTGAAGACAGATATAGAAATGCAATCAGTTGGCCATTTATCCACTTAATTGACTGTAAAGCTGGAATGGTATTCCCTGAAAACCTGTTTCCATGACAATAGAACAACATAACTACAATCCATCAGATATACTGAGAGACCAGCAGAGATAGAGAGAGAGACAAATATATAGAAAGAGAGACAACAGAGATAGAGAGAGTAGTCTCACTGAGACTGGAATCCCTTTAAAGCATTCGCTGATGTCTGCGTGCAGGACATCAGCGAGTGCATAACAGCCTTTATGAAGTGATGCGAAGGATCTGGAGGTAACTTCGCACTATGCTGAATTACCCCCAGAGAGAGAGATATGAAGATAGGGAGAGAGATAGGGAGAGATAGTGAGAGAGATAGAGAGAGATACTGAGCT
>WMED01001449.1:0-27549 GCA_019650415.1 Pipa parva
ACCCCCCTCCCACACTCTGCTTCCCCCACTCTCCTACCCTGTGAAGGAGGGGGTTGTATTTCTTAATCACATCAGAGTGGCAAATTTGGGGGCTGATGACAAGGCTCAGCATTCTACGTCTGTCCAACTAACTACACCAGGGGTGGGCAAACTACAGCCCGCGGGACAAATCCAACCCAACCCTGCCCCACTTCACCCAAACTATGTCATGTTCCATCCAAATCCTGCCCCTTTAGCCCCAAGCTACCTGATGCAGCACTTCTTCCACCAAAATTATGCAAATCCCATCATTCAGCCCCACCCCAAGCCACTCACACCCATTAGGAAACAGAACTCCAGGACATGAGGACCGTAAGGGTTTCCAAGTATGATACTAATCCCTATTGCAGCTTTGGTCTGAAAGGCTATCTAGAATCAGTGTCATAACAATAGGGCTTACAGCTGTGACCAGGCCCAAACCTCCATGGGGAACAGACACTCTGCCATGACCTTTGCCCCCACAGTGGACCCTTTAGCATCTGCTCAAGCATCTCCTTCCTTGATCCCGGTAAGTTTTGCTTCATTTGATCAGGGGAGGTTGATGCAGAAGGGGGTGGTGCAGCAGGGAAGGAGCAGGGTCAACATTGTGGCCTGGAAATCTTTTGATACACCTTTGTCTACATTGCCAGCCATAAAGTAAGAAAGAAAGTTTTGTTTCCAGTAGGAAGGTACAGTTTCTTGTGCACCAGGAAACACATTCCCCAATACAATATCAAAATGTTGCAGTAACTTCTTTAAAACTGAAGTCAATCACATTTTTATTCCAAATCTACCCTGCTTACATTTTGCATTCCAGATTAGTTATAATCATTTAAAAAAATAGTTTGTCCTGACAAATGTATTCCCTTTATACTAATGTCCTTTGGGATGTAGAGAGAACATTTCCTGCTGTGTGGGTGTTAAGTGATGTAAAGGAGATATTGCTTCCCTAATAACATTTTTTTTCCCCTAAGAAGCAACAAATCCTGTTGCGTTGATCCATGTAAATATTTCTCATTTTCTCACCAGTGTGTAGCTATATTTATAAAAAACCTTATTTTAAAAAGATAAATTATCCCTTTTAAGCACAGAAAGGAACAAGGGTCAGTATTGATTAAAGATAATACGGACTCATTTGTGAGCAGATAGAAATTATCTGTATTGATGTCGTATGCAGTATCTGGAATGACATAGCTAGAGATGTTTATTAATATATTTTATATGATGTTTTCTCCATTACTGCCACAGCACCTTGTTCTTCATATCCTTCTAACAGCTTGGTAATATTTCCTAACCCTTGCAGCCTAATTGGGCAATTATAATGTCTTTGATGAGAACATACACATATCTTCATTTCCAAGATGATTTATGGCAGTTGCATAAGGAGATAATTAAAGAAAACAGATTTATTTATAAAGAATAAACGACGCAATGCAAGATGCATTGTGATGTAGCGTTATTTACATTATCTATAACCCCTTAGCCTTCCCCATTAATGCCACCCAGCTGTACTTTTATTTTACTCTAGACTGGCATCGCTGCATCAAACCTCTGCCACTTATGCTGGCACAGACTAGAGCTATTCAGAAAGCAGAGTACATTGTCAACATTCCGAAAGTTCTGTTTAATAACAACCAGTGACTTACTTACCCAGTGCTGTTTCTGGCACTGAAATGTCCCGGAGAATATACTCCCTATCTGCCCGTGCCAGCTCCTACTTGCCTCTTTAATTCTTACTCTAAGGCTAGGGACACACTGGCATTTGAGACTTGTTTTGTAAAAAAAAAAAAAAAATGGTGTTGCGAAAACATGCCGTCGCCCGTCGCATTTACATATAAATAAATATGAACTTACGCATCATTTTTCTTCCCTGTGTGACCGCGATTGTTCAATTCCTATTGCTTCTAATCCCATCGCATTATTGGCGTTGCGCTCCATACTCTGGGAAAAATGCGACATGAAGTGTTCTGGCGCATGTTCCTCTCTATGAAACACAAGTGTGACATTGTACACACAACATTGTTCACAATGGTTTTCTGCGATGGCATATTTTTGGTGTTTTTTTTTTAAAACAATGCGCACCTATTCACCACTGTGACCCTGGCCTAACCTTCAGGACTCTATCTGAATTAGCAGGCTATTGTATGTGCAAGCCTGGATCTTAAAGGACCAGTAACACCAAAAAAAATAAATAAAATTCCCAGTTGAGTTAGCATGGCAATTAGTTAAATACAGAAATTGTAAAAATGTTATCTTTGAAGATGGATTTATGAATTTTATTTAACTTTTTGTCCTTTCCATCTTTATTAGTAGCAGTCATGTTGTATGTGTTGGCTAAACAGACCCCATCCAGTTCCATTGTTTTCTAGGAAGCTTTAGTCAATACATATTCTCAAGGACCCCTTGGGATTGGATTGAACTTGGACTCTTCAGAAAACTGCTGTCAGTGCAAAAGGACAATTATCTGTTATCTTTTGATGGCTGTATCTGGCTCTTTGACTGTAATGAGCGGCACTCACATGCAGGCACTGCTCATTACAGTCTGCCGGCTAATCACCAACAAACGCTGTAGAGACAAAGCTCTCTCACCACTTCCGGGTTGCTAGCCAATCCGGATCCACTGACATCACCTATGTGATGTCACATATGATGTCAACGGCTCCGGATTCAAAAGGGCTGAGCAGAGCTGCACTATATGGCTTTCTCAGCAAAAAAGGTTGCCGACCCCTGCCTTAACTGTGCATTGCCTTTATTGCCCTGGAAACAATACTTGGTATGCAAAGACAAGAGAGTACAAGTGATACCTTTATTGGATAACGAAATAGATGGTAAATACAAACTTTCGAGGCTCCTAAGGCCTCTTCATCAGAGGCCTTAGGAGCCTGATGAAGAGGCCTTAGGATCCTCGAAAGCTTGCATTTACCATCTATTTCGTTATCCAATAAAGGTATCACCTATACTCTCTTGTCTTTGCTTAAATCTATGGCTAACACGGTGCACAACCCTAATACTTGGTTTGAAAATGGATGTGAATAGGAACATAGTGAAAATCCCTTACATACCCTTTGTTTCCTGGTGGATGGATCTATGATAATAATAATAATATCATTCCAGGCTATACCTTACAGTTTGTAGCCTGCTCACTATGCGAGCAATCCCAGTCTTTAGGAAAGCAGTAAACTATGCAGTATCTTCCTGCATATCTGACCTGGCTAGTCTAGTGCGAATGTGCTCATTCATTTCAGTGTGGGACATGCCCACGTAACTGGGCACGCTAATTTTAGATGTCTCATTTCGGAATATTTTGGCATCGTCTTCAGTTTTCACACGCCACTTTGATGAGTGCTTTGCATTGCTGACAAGTGGATCATATCTGAATAAGATCAGGGGATTTTTTAGCACTTACATATTAAACTAGAAAGCACCTTGCTTACAGTAAAAGAGTTGCACTGTAGTAGTTACACATGTAGCTGCTTATTTCTAGTCATTTTCTTTCCTAAGTTATAAATTCCAAGTTAAATATCAAATCAGCACGGATTGTAGAACAATGACATCAGATCAGCACGGATTGTAGAACAATGACATCAGATCAGCACGGATTGTAGAACAATGACATCAGATCAGCACGGATTGTAGAACAATGACATCAAATCAGAACAACTGTATGAAGACAGCGTTTCTATTTATTAATAATATTTTATTCATATCCTATAATCTTACTGAGCCCCATTTTTACTATATGACTTGTGACACTAATTTGGGGACATTTACTAAAGTCAAAACGTTTTTGATTAATTAATGCAAGAGAAAGAGCCTATTTTTAACGATATCTCTGTTTTCTCTTGTTTACCAGGCTTTACTTCTGACAATTTTATCACTCAAAAGGATTCACCCGCCTTAGACTTACATATACCAGTTATTCAATATGGAGTTGGTCCTGTTACTTAGCCATAGCCCAAATTTTTTTGCCATCTACAATGTGATCGAAATGGTCTTAGAATATAAGTCTCTATAGATATGTGACATTCTCAGTGGTTAGCACTGCTGCCTTGCAGCACTGGGTTATCGGTTCAATTCCACCCTGGACTTCATCTGCATGGAGTTTGTATGTTCTCCCGCACCTGCGTGGGTTTCCTCCCACAATCCAATAACATACATCTGTATCTGTCTATGTGTGTGTGACTGAATAGGGAAACTAGATTGTAAGCTCCACAGGGCAGGGACTAAAGTGCTGTGTAACATAGTGCTATATAAATACATACATTGTGCTTAACTGGTGCTGTGTTATTATGCAAAAGGAAATTTGGAAAAACTATTTTATTTTTAGAGAATGGAACAGACTATAAGAGGTTGAAGGTGAGTCAAAAATTGATAATTTTAAAGGAGAAAACTGGTATAAATCAGAAGCAAAAGTTGCACAAATTTTAATAGTCAGCTATACTCCACCTTTCAGTACCAACCAATGTCATTTTCTATATTTTTAACCTCTAGAGTTTTGTGCATCATCTTTATTACACTAAATCCAACAGCACAAGAGGTGTTTGTCGTCATGGAAAAAAAATATTCTGCAGCAGCAAAATGATTCCAGTGGGTCACCCACTGACCTACATAGAACCAGTTGAAGATATGGGTGCAGGCATTTTACTGCTCAAGAATATAAATATGTGATTTTGGTGTAGTTAAATCCCTGTCATGGGCATCTGTAGAATAAAAATTGAGAGGTGAGTGGGTCTGTGACATGACCATCACATGACATCACAACACCACAGTCAAGTGAGGCATTGGGTGTAGTTCTCCCAGCAGCCACCCGCCCACCCTTACAGGGCACCCATAATTCCTGAGTTTTTTTAAGCGGTTTTATGTGTAAGAGAATGGGAGAACTGAGAAAGGTTTTCTCATGATTTATTGCTAAAGAAAACCACCACAGCAACCAAAAGTTTAGGAGCCATTAGCATAACTGGAATGTTTACAAGTCAAGGTAGCACATTTACATTATTTTTAGTGTTATGATTAGATTAATAAGATATACCGTATTTAATAAGATATTTCTTTGTTTTTTAAAGAACTGTCACTTTTCTAAACCAGGTACTAGTAAATGGAATTTTAATTAAACTGAAAATACTTTATATTAAATTAAAGTAACAGTTCCATCCCCAACAGTTATTTTCCCCTTTCAATTGTCACTGATTTCTTTGGAACATGATTTCTTTATCTATTTCCAGGGGTTTTCCATTTACAGTGGCATTTTTAAAGAAGCTCCATCTCACTCACCAGCTGCCATTTAATGATCCCTTGGTGGTCGGTTTGGAATCTCATGCCAAGGATATGACCCAAATCCTTGGTAATCCCGAACAATCAGAAAGAAGCAATTGAGGAGCAGCTCTTGCCAGGTTACAGACATCCAAATTTATTATTGGTTACTCAAAATTCTCGAGACTCTCACTCAGTTCCCTAAATTAAGATTCCTAATTGAACTGCTGAAAAGTAAGTAGGAAAAAGAGAGAGATAATGAGTGGAAAGAAATCTGTAAATAATTCATATTGCAAAAAGTATTGTTTTACCAGATTCATACAGAAAGGCAAATGTCTGCTGACTGATGAATAAAACTGATTCTTTAAGGCATTACCGACTGCAAATGATTACAGCAAAGCATCATTAACATAAACCTTTACTCCAGTCTCCTAATGTCCAACATTCTTCTATAATCATTCATTAATCCTGTGGTAAAGGAATGGACATCACAAAAATCTTTGTAATTGTGTTAGCACAGCTGAAACTCATTGTTCTGTTCAATGAAGTGTGTTATTTCTTGCAAGGTATGTAGTGAACCGGCACCTCTTATTTTTATTTTTTGTGTTTGACAATTGGAAAAACGTACATGGAGCATGTAGCTTGACCATCAAACACCTTACAGGCAGGGCTGTGGAGTCAATTTCCCATGACTACGACTCCTGACTCCCTCATTCATGCCGCACGTTTAAGAGATAACTTAATTTAAGCTTTTTATCATCTTTATGATACAATAATCAAGCTATTTAGGTAGAACATAAAATATATTTATTGGATACAAATTTGCAATTTATTAAAAAATTTTTGTGTTCAAAATTAGAACACAAAAAACTTTATATGACTTATGGTACAAACCCTCCAGGACAGTGTTATATCTGCCCAACATTATGTGCAACTATTACAAACTTTATTCTCTTCAGCCTTGCCTGTGTTTTGTAACAGGACAGAACCAGTGTGTTATCAAATGACTAATGTAATATTGTAAAGGTGACGGAGTTTGTTATGTCAGAAAAAATAAAAACAAGCAATAGCACAACCTGGACAGAAACCATAAAAAAAGTCTCATGCTTCATCTTGTCAACTTCACAAAAGTAACATTACTAGTACGATAGAGTTTCAGTAAATACATAGGCAAGAGAAAGATTCATCATTTACAGTTAGGCATGTATCACAACGGATAGTCACTATGTCAACTTTTATCCTACTCAATACCTGCTACAAACTGTCACTACCATTACCAAGGAAGAGGTGTTAATGACACAGCAAGAAGGAATTGGCACGGGGGGAGGGAGAGTGTATCGAATTTATTTTTCTGTGTGTTCCCCATTTACTCCGCCGGGTTTGGAACCCCTGGTTTAGTCTTTATTAGCAGTTTTTTATGGATCTTATCACAGGGCTTGATTTTACGTTACATGAAATAGCAGCATTGGGCAGCAAACTGGACAGCCTGCTCTGCAAACCCCTTTCACTTACAATGCTGCTGCAGTATTGTTTTAAAATTCTCCTTAAGTGTTTTACTGCTGGATTTTTTTTTAACAGCACCACTGCATTAACTGCATAACTGAATGCATGTGTCGGACCACTGAGCTGGGTCAACCAGGAAACAGGAGATCAGGGATCCTCCAGGAAGCAAGAAACCAGGGGCCCACCAGTAAACCAAAGATCAGGGGCCCACTAGAGAAATAGAGATCAGGGTCCCTATAGGAAAGAAGTAAACAAGGGCTCAACAGAAAACAGGTGATCAGGTGCCCACTAGGAAACTAGAGATCAGGGGCCCACAAGAAAACAGGTGATCAGGGGCCAACTAGGAATCTAGAGATCAGGGGCCCACAAGAAAACAGGTGATCGGGGTCCACTAGGAAACTAGAGATCAGGGACCCACCAGAAAACAGGTGATCAGGGGGCCACGAGTAAACAGGTGATCAGGGTTCCTCCAGGAAAGAAGTAATCAAGGTCCCACCAGAAAACAGGTGATCAGGGGCCCACTAGGAAACTAGAGATCAGGGGTCCACTAGGAAACTAGAGATCAGGGACCCACCAGAAAACAGGTGATCAGGGGGCCACGAGTAAACAGGTGATCAGGGTTCCTCCAGGAAAGAAGTAATCAAGGGCCCACCAGGAAACAGGTGATCAGGGGCCCACTAAGCAAAGATTTTTTTTCTTGACTCTTCATTCTCCTCTTCAGTCCCTATAGTCTACTTGTTTCCTGCCACTTTTAACTTCTTTACATTACTTTTGGAACTGACCATGAAACTGACTGAATGAAGATCCTGCAAAAAGTAGTCTGACAATGTGGTAAAATAACTTTGCTTCAGCTGTGGGTTAAATATTCTCTATATGTAGCAATATTGTATCACTGTATGGCTTATTAAAAGAGATACTGTAATCAGTCAATTGCCCCTTCTAGAAGCACCAGTTATCTGCATTATTCAAATGATAATGTTCTGTACAGAAAGACAAAAGCACTTACTGAATAATGATTCGGTGATATCTAAAGTATGCATAAGTTGTATGAGTCACTTCCCTTTCAATTCACCACATTTATCCCACTGTTTAGAGGGACAACATACCTTCTTGCTCACTAGGCAAGTTTAAATAACCTATTGAACCCCACTGACTTATGGTTCTTAGGATATGCACTGCATTGTACCTCTCTTTCTTTTACTTAGGAATTTCTGTAAGTCTGTTTCTCTTTCTCCTTCCACCTCCTGTGTTCTGGGCACAGAAAACCTGGTATCTTTTTACAGGTTATTATTATGGCATCAAAGCGAACAGTGTAAGTTGCAATAAGAACATAAAAAGAGAAAAATAATTAAAGCAAGTCTGGCCCTGCATTATTATTATTACTGTATTATTGCATTAAAATACTTTGACATTGAAGTGCACACTAGCTAATTTTCAACTGATTTGGAAAAACAGTATCTATTGTTTCCTGTGGGATAATCCACATGGGCTATTGCGTTTTGCCCCATAGACAATAATGAGTCTAATAAAAAAAAAAAACTCAGATAAAAATCAACTAGTTTGACCACAGCCTTAAACTTGCTTTAATATTATTATTATTTTATTTATATATTGTTCCACCTCTGTCGTTCCAAACTATAAAGACTCCTCCTGAAGGAATGAATGAACAGCATAAATAAAGCACATTTTCATAATTTAGACAAGCAACCAGGATAAACCACTGTAGAGATTCACAAATAAAAATCCCCCTGTTAATTTCAGCTTTTCATGACATACAACTCTGAGGAATATACCATTATGGTGCACTCTGGAACTCCAGGAGGGATCACTGAAGCACAGTTCTGATATCCACTGTACGTATTGTTCTACACCATGTGGAAGTTGTTGTGCTATGGGAGGATGTGATTTTGTCACTCCTCCTATATACAGAGATGCACAAGCTTGTAACTAGTTAGCAGGAAACCCAGAGTTTAGAGCAGTGAGCTTGGCTGAGTCATGTACCCTTTTGGAGGGCTGGTTGTGATCATATTCAAATAAAATGACATTATTTATATTTTGTTATTATATATTGCCAGTTCTAAATAAAAATCTTACAGTCTGTAGATCACGGATTATTATTAATATTGCATACATTTTAAATTTCCCTTTTAGGTTTTATTTTTGTCATCCTGCTAAGAAGAATACAAAATATTCCTTCTCAGGAAATAAATCCCAGCTAATGTTTATGTAATTATAGGGTTCTTATGTAATGATAAGATTCTTTACAACATGTATTTCACTGGCAAGGTGTGGATAGTTGTTCTTGACCTTAAAGAGATAGAAATAGGAGAAACTCCCTGAGGAAGCCCAGTGTGGTGAAACGCGCTGGAGAATACTATCTTTGGAATCATTAGAGTAACTTTATTGCGGAGCATTTTGTTTTACTGAATACATGTGAGTGTATTTTTAATCTTTACATTAAAATCTTTTAAACATATTACAGTATTGCGATATCTTCTCTTTGGGAGCCTGTATCACAACAGTTGATTTGGCCTAGAGATGGCTAGCAACACAGGAACCAAGAACTGATGGATTCAATGCTGAAAATCCTTCAGAAAATTATAATTGTCTCTTTTTAAAGTACATATTTGTCACTAAGATTTCTGCACTAGGGGGTTTCTCCTATTTCTAGTTGCATAGCTTAACTATGACATCAGTACCCAATCCCAGCACAGTGGCACTATGGAAATACAAATCCATCATGTCCCATGAGGTCACAACTAGGCATCACATATGGTGTGCTCCAGAATATTTTTCCTAAAAAAACCACTATTTCAAATAAAGCTCAGGGCCCCTGCTTACTCCTATGATCTATGTGCAGTTGCACAGGCTGTAAAAGCATGGTCTCAGTTTACCTTGTGGGTGCCCTGGTTCATTCTCTATCTCAAACTCATTGACAGAGTTTGGCTGAGGATCGCTGGCCAGAAATATTATCAAGCCTACTTTACTCTGAGCAGTTGGCCAGATTTTATCACCCTCTGGCACCAACATGGAAGCCAGATAAGACAAAATAATACAACTCATAGTGAACTAGTTATAATAGAGAAGGATTGTAGATAGGTTATCCTGTTAATGATTCACAGATGAAATACACAGCTTAAAGTATTTTATAGGATTTTGCAATACAGTTTCTACACAACTGTGCCCGTTAAATTTAGGGGAAAAAAATCTCTATTTGAAAATGAACTGCAGTAATCATTTCATAAAAGTAAATTTTTCCTTGTTGTCATTTCAGGAATGGGCCAATGCTATGGTGAACCCCTGTAATACTGATTTCATTATTTTACAGGCTCTCATTTTTTTATATATATATATATTTTAGGGGGAACAGAGTAGAAAATTAGGGAAAAGTAAGAAAAATGAATGAGGGATCGGAGGAATATGCAGGAGATATTGTGGCTATGGTACAGGATTTGACAAAG
Source organism: Pipa parva (assembly GCA_019650415.1). Classification (NCBI taxonomy): domain Eukaryota; kingdom Metazoa; phylum Chordata; class Amphibia; order Anura; family Pipidae; genus Pipa; species Pipa parva. The sequence goes on from WMED01001449.1 coordinate 10,233, forward strand.
TGTGGACAATGGGAGGAGGCCCAGGTTAGCATGATATGAACTGAGTTTGGCACAGGATGGATTTCTAACCCAGGATTGGTAAATAGAAGGTGGGATCCTAAAGTAATATCAAAGGAGATCTAAAGTACTTGTTACTCTGGTGTTACTTACCATTGCATGACTTTGTCCATTGCTGCCTTCTGCTTCTTCCTTCACTTATCTTCCAGCATCATGATCCCCTTTCAGGCATGCCTCCTCTACATCACTGATGCAAAGCAAGCAAAGAAATGGTATTAGGATCCCAATACTGCTTCTGCACTTGCTCAAATTAGCAATGAATAAGGAAGATATAGTTGCTGGGGATCAAAATGCTGCAACCTGCAAAAAGAAGGTCAGCTGAAAGAAGAAGCAGGAGACAGATTTTCCCCTAGAGTAACAAGTTCTTCTTTAAACATTATAAGCATCAAACCTTACAATAACTTACAATATCAGTGAAAAATAATGCTAGAACTAAGCGTACAAGTAATGTAAACATTATACATAAATTCAAACAAATTTCTACTAAGAATAAAGACAATTTCAAGAATATAGTTGAATGACTCATGTGAAAAAAAATGGCTACTTATCTCTAAATTATATCAATTGGCCTTAACATTAAAACCACTGACAGGTGAAGTAAATACCATTAATTTTCCTGGTATCTGTCAAGAGGTTGGATATATTGGACAATTTGTTCTTGAAGCAAGCTAAATGGCAGGGCCAGAACTTTGCAAAGCAGTAGATCTTGTGGGGTATTGGTATGCAGAGGTTAACACCTACCAAAAGAGGTACAAGGTCAGGAAACCAGTATTTTGGCAACAGGTTTATAGGCACCCAAGGAACACTGATGACATGTATTGGAGGCCACAATTTGCAATATACAGGAATTAAATGATCTGCTGATAATATCTTAGTGGCAGATACCCCAGAGGTCTTGTGGAGGCCACAACAGATCAAAGCTGTTTTGGTGGCATGAGGGGGGACCCCAAAAAATAGGCAGGTAACTCTTTAAGACTAATGTGCTTCTTAAAGGGGGAAGGAGGAAATACTTACCAATAGATGTTTCAGGTTCCAGGGCTCTTTCCTGTCCTGCTGTCAATATCAGGCCATTCTCTTCTGCTCTGTGAACCACTCACCATTCACTTCCTACTTCCTGCTTCCTGGTGGATTTTTGGCAAACTGAGTAAGCACAGAAGCAGTTTTACATCATTCTGTTTCTGCACCTGTTCAATTTGCTTAAAATCCATCAGGAAGGAGGAGATGAGAAGGATCATAGCAGTGTGGAGAGAGAGAAAACCACCTCTTTTGAATAGTCAGTCCATCTTTTTATAACTGACTAATCATAAACACATCTTTAAGAGAAAACACTTCTTAATTACTTGAGCTGCAAACCTAATAAATCATAATTTCTTTAAGTGCTATGTTATGTCATGTTGTGGGGTTTTTTTTCAGGTTCGAGCTATTCATTAAAGCACTCATGAAAATCATGGACACAGGTTGTGCAGGTAAGTGGCTCCCTGGCAAATATATTCAAATTAGCCTCTCTAAAAGAAAAGGAACCTTATGCAAAATTTTGACATGATAAACATTGGGAGCTTGGTGTATTACACTGCACTCATGGTCCTTTCTTCTTGTTAGACTAATTTGCATAATTTCCAATGAAGAATTAGCATTAGTCTCTGTAACTTTCATAAACAATTCAATGAAATTCATGTGAGAGAGTCTTTTGTTGATAAGGGTTAGAAAGGTTACAACAGAGCATGTCACGTTTGTCATAGCATAAAATAATGGATGCTTTATTATCTTACTGAAAAGGCTTAAAGTTAGAACTTTCTAAGACTGAAATGCTGAGTAAAATTAATCTAGTTTCAGCCATAGATATGGAAATTCTGGTCTGAAAAAATGCAGCGAGATGTTTTTGAAAAATTCCTGCAATTCATATACAGTATATTGCAAACAGAATGTTGCCTTGCGTGCACAAACAAAACTCTTATAAGGTGCTTATTCATCAAAGTGAGACTTGGACTATCGAAGTGAATTCTCATCACTACGAGTTTCTACATTCCAATTCTCTACTCCTTATTCACTAAACAGAGAATTGCAATAGTGAAGAATCAACAGCGTCAGTACCCGTCTCTTGCATAGTGTGGCATAGTCATTCGGACAGCAGGACCCTTGCCGTCAACCCCCTTTAATTTGCCAATTCAATCTGGCGAAGTAAAACTGGTTAATGTGACACAATATGCCTTGCCGAATTTCTCTACTGGGACAGACTCCGACGCTTGATGACTAGTCGAATTACCTGTGCATCCGTAAAGTGGTGTGAACTAAATGTGCAACTGGTGTAAGCTGTCGAATTAGTCTCAAATTCACCACATCACAGAGTTTACTGAATACCCAAATATGCGTAAGTAGAGAATAAATGTGAATTTACATCATTACCCAACAATTCAGCCTTTCATGAATAAGTCCATTAACCTTAGAATCAATTACTTTACGTGATGCCATTTGGCATGTGCTTAATCTAATTACCATGCAGCCATTGCTTTTAATGTAGCCAGTTGTAAGGGAATATTTGGAAAATGCTATTCTTTTAATATCAAGGATTTATAAAATCTCCAAGCTACAGGGCTGATAAAAAATGGTTTATCTATGAATTGCATAGCTGCATATTAAGCAGACTGATTTTCATAATATATCCCAGTTGACAAGTACACAGTCCCCCACCAGTTCAGGTTTAGTACGTGCTTCCTAAGTGGGTTAGGTGGAAATTCTACACTACAGATAACCATGTAATTTAACTGCTATATATCTGCACTTGCTCATTTTAGGGACACTAAGAGGAACCAGGAAGACCTTTGCCGGCTGTCAACTGCAGAATACATCAGGATCACATTCAGCGCGTGGGAAGTGTTGAACCCTAAGTGTTGCATTGGTGAGTATCTCACGCCACCCCCATCTTAATCACCCCTATGCCAAATGTGTTTACATAACATCTTTTTTGTGCAGCATCACAGATCTCCTGCCCACCTGCTTCTTTATGAATTCTCAAACCTGTAGATCAATTCGCTGACTTAATACTACAAATAATTCTGCTAAAGAGGAATTAGGTGAAAGAGGAGGGGCTTTTGTAAAAAAAAAAAAATCTCTATATTCAAAAGTACAGGAACCGGCAAGTAAGAAATACTCCAAAAATAATTTATTTAACAGTAGTAATTAGATTGACAAATAACTTAAAATATTTGAACACAAAAACATCTGCTGGAATTGAAATGAGGCATCAGCGTCGTCAGCACAGGGTTGTATTTCTGTGATTAGACAGGCAATTCTCTAACTAGGAAAGGTGCTGAAAATAATTACTTAGTTGGAAAGAACAGTAAGGTGAAAGCCTTTTAGCAAAAACATTTCTAGTAATGTTAATTGAATGGTTAGCATTTTGTTTGGTACGAAATTAGTCTGGTTACCAACAACAGGATCAGGAAAGAATTTTGCCCTTGCAAAACAGAATTGGCAGCTGGCCGGCATTTTTTCCCTCCATCAACTTAGACATATTTTTCCAAAGACTGAGATGGACGGGTTTAATTACTTTTTCAGTTTTCTGCTATGTTCCTGGATCCATGTGTGCTGGGTCAAGTCCAGCTAGGAAACCTGGAGTGTTAGGCTAAGGTGACAAGTATTGTAAAATTCTGTTTATTATTCCTTATCCAACCAAAAAAGGTTGATAGAGGGAGGGTGTATACATTAACATAGCCCAGTCATCTATTTACTGGATTGATAGTTTCACTCTTTGCCAAACTGTAAGTAGGTAGCCCATCTCTGGGTAAGAGCTAACTGAAAGCAGTGTGATTAAATTGTAGTCAGCAGGTACGTCATAACACTAGTGGATCAAAGAGCAGAGAACTGAACTGAACTAGGATGATACTATATGTAAGTAGCATAAGCTCACTCTTTTCTCTAACTAGACTGGACTTTCCACCGAATTAGGAGTTTGAGTTTATGTTTACCTACAAGATTAAGAAATAAGAATTACTCAGAGGACATGTCAAAGCCTTGGCAAAATCTAAGTAGACCAGATATTTTGCAACAACACAGTCTAGTAGACTACTCACTCCCTAAGGTCCATCTGTATCACAGTATCCTATCCACACATCTTTTATCACACCTTGACCAGACCTATACTTGTCTATGGAACATTATTCATTTTATTTTGATGACTTGCTCCAAAAAGCCAATCAAAGTGAAAGTAAATGTATTTTAAATCAAAATATCATAAAGAGGTCTAAGCATGATTGAGGGTGAGAATGAATTTACCAAAGACAGAAAACCTCTCTCTCAAAAAAAAGTCTTGGAAACATGATAGAATGTTATTAGAGAGATCATGACTAATATCTTTTGTAGAATCATTTACTCTCACTGTAAGAATTTGCATGACTCCCGTCCAGTAAGTGGTTGTTTAATGACTGCTAATTGCACCCATCTATCTTCTTTAGATCAACACTGACAATGCTGAGACTATTAACACCACACAGATCATTAACCATTTGCTGAGAACCCCATCAAAATATTCTTTAATTAGTCTTGTATGACAACAATGTAAACAATGATTGCTTTCCAATGGGCGGAAGTTATGATATAAGTAGAATTAAATTACTGTGAAGCTATTACCCCTAAGTCTTCCCATTTTTAATTATACTATTTTATTTTCTATACATACATACATAAACAGCTCTGTATTGTTTTCTCTCTGAAGATATTGAGTTTTAATCAAATTACTGTTCGAAGGTAATTTTTTCTACATGTATCTTATTTCCAAGACGCACACCAGGCCACAGAACAAATGGAACCTGAGGCTTTAGATTGTGTAATGCAAAGAAGGACATGAAGCTGCTAAGACCTGCTACTCTTGGGTCTGAGTGCAATTACCACAAAAAGCAAACCGCATTTGCAAACTGCTAGTTGTTCAATGTAAGAATGGGCAGTAACACAGCAGCGAAATACCAATATAAATGCACAGTACCAATCAAAATGCTTCATCTTCCATTACCCTAGGGAAAACATGGTTTCAGTAAGAGGCTTTGGCAAACTTTATCTCTGTTATAAAGGCTGCCAGGAACCTACTTATCTAAGAGGGATAAGACTGATGTGTTGGTAAAGAAGGAGCGGCTACACCTCTGACCTTTTCCATATATAAAAAGTGGTTCTGGAACTCTTTGAACAATTTTTAATTATAACCTACTTTACTAAACATTACATTTGAATAATATTTTGGTAGTGTCTAATTATGAACATCTTTATCTGTGCAGTAGCCATCTGCACCTGGCAAGCATTTTTATAAGTCTGTTCTGTATTATCAAATCAAACAGAAGTAATAAAAGGTTGGAGGTAAGCAAGCTCTTGCCTTTCCTGATAAATATTTTTTATGCATTTATCAATCCCTCATGAGGACAAAAAAGATCTGGCGGTTCTTTCAAAACACATTACATCATCCCAGGTACACACCTATTAACACACCTATTATTCATGTGCATGGTTCCTGTGACCACAGGAGGACACCTGACTCATCTTGTTCAGAACCAGTGGTACATTTCATCAGTGGTACATGCACCAGTACATAAAAGGCAGCACTCTCTTGAAAGTGGTATGAGAAGACTGGGGAGGGAGAGAGAAAAGGGAGACCAAATAGTGCAGTATGTCAGGTACACCAGAAGAACACAATGTCAGTTGTACTCACAATTAAATGTAAGTTAAAGCTTATCTGGTGTCCTGATGCGGTTGTCTGCTCCATTCTTCAATACAAAATGTTTTAAAAGTAGACAGAAAACCACCATAGTGTATTGTCTCTTATTTATGAGAAATAAAAAGGATAAAAATTGACTCACATTTCCATCTTTAAACGTAGGCGTATCAGGAATATGCAGTCAGTTTTGCATCAGAAGCTATATGAATCCCGCACGGATTTCAAAGGGGATCAGAAGACATTTGTTGCATATCCTAGTAAATTTTTTCTGTTTATTTGGCTATACGTATCTGTTTATGAATGTACATTTGTGAGCTAGTGAGATATATTTTTACCTTATGAAAAGTGTTTGCATTTAAAGGACCACTAATGTCCTCAGTCCTTAGTTTCCAAGTTTATCACGCATGATTTCAAGTTGTTCACGTGAGATTATCGCACAAGTTTTTTCGATCTCGATTTTTTTAATACAAAAGGTAGCCATACTACTAATGGCTACCTTTCTATCAAAAAATCTCACGCAATAAACTTAGAAAGAGTGGTCTTTCCAACTTTATTAAATTTCACCCAAAGAGAGAATCCTGATCTTTTCTATCTTTTTTTTCTCTGTAAAGCAGGGGTCCCCAAATGCTGCACTGTGGACCGCTGCCAGTCTGTGGGCCCCTTGGCACAGGAAGCATGCCACCATCATATGGCTGACAACATGCATTGCCTCGCCCACCCTCCCGCCGGTCCATCAAACCTTTGCTGGATCAGGGAACTGGAAAACCGGTCCCCAATCCAGCAAAGGTTTGAGACCGCTGCTGTGTAGGATACACATTAACTCACAAGGATGTCATCATTTAGACTGTAAGCTCTATGGGGGAAGGAACCTCCAACCTCTTGTGTCAACTGTAACCTGGCACTTAAAGTGAAGTATTCTTGTGATATTTTACTTGTATTGTGTAATGCACTTTTCCCATGTCTGTATTATATTTGTATTGCTGAATTGTACAGTGCTGTGTAAATTTGTGGCGATTTATAAATAAAATTATATACACATTCATAAAATGACACTCTCATAAGTCATAACACTCTCCCTACAGTTATTTTATCAGGGAATGAAATGAATATTCCATAGTGATACAAGCCACATGGGTGATTCTCAATGGAGATGGAGGAAGTACTCACTGTGTTTTAAGCTCCAGCACTGATCCTGCTGTCTGTATCTTGCAGATGTTGTCTTGTCGTGACAGGCGCCCCAGTCCTCTACTATTCCTGTCCATTTCGCTGAACAGAGTAAGGACAGTAGCAGTTTCACAACAGAAAACTGTAAACAAATAAAGGTTTGGAGATAAAAAGAGGTATGATAATTGAAAATCACAGGCACTGACCAAGGGAATAAAGAGAAATCCAACGTGTCCAGTCTGGCACTGGTTGCTTGCCAGGTAATACTACTATTTTTGTTTGCTAATTAGTGTAATATACAATGTTTGGGGTCCGTTTAGATCTCTGTACCATGCACAACCTCCACCTCTTGTCCCCCCTCCCCCATGTTAATTTGCCCCTGTGGCCTAAACTGACTCTTCTGCTTCATTTTAATCTCCATTATAAATATTTTTTCCTATCATCTCATATACTAGTATCTGCTTTGAGATCTGGTGAGTGGCAGGTGGTTTATTGCATCCTTGACAATTTTAGCCTTTGTAGCACAGAGCATTACTGAAATGGATACAGTGCATTGCAGCTATTTTTGAATGCACCTAATTGGCAGTGATGCTTAGATACTGCATTAAAGGACCACAATGCCATTTGGATAAGGCAATAACTGTAATTTCATTTATAGGTTCGTTCTTACATTTTTATTGCTTTGTGCCCACTGCCACTTTGTGTGGATCGCAGCCATAATTTATAAATTAAGTTTTCTTGGGCACTTTGTGAATATGTGTTATCTAACATTTCAACAATGGGACTAGGCAGAGGTTTGTTTACTTACTGGATAAAACATGGCTGCTAACAGCAGAGACAGACAACGCAAAATAAATAAAAATCAAGAAATACACTCCAAAAGGAAATATTCAGAAGTAAGCAGTACCTAACTACATTTACAACACACCCCAACTGGTAAGCAAGCTTATTATTAACTTGTTAATGAATATATGTACTTATTAAAATAATGCATCAATGCTAATGTATTGTGTATCTGCTACCCCATTCAGATAGCATAAACTGATAATTATTGGCATAAATGAACTTTAAACCTGATGCCTGTGTACTTCCTGGAAGCTGATTTATCTGGTCTACACACAGTGCCAAGCAAGAGCTATTTTCACTAAGGAAACAGTTGGTTCCTGGGAATCTACCAAGCCAGGTTCTCTGACAGTTGTGAAAGTTCCACCTTCTCTGACTCACCTGTAATAACAATGAACCTATATAAGCAGCTGCTACTAGAAACTGACAGAGTTACTGCAGAATAACCTGCCAGGTGTACAGCGAGCATTCAAGCAAGTCAAGCAACATAGTATTGTTTATGCAACTTGACTCATTCTGGAAATACATGAAGATTGCACTCACAAAGAAGCAGGGATTATTACACTAGTGCTGGTAAGTGAAAATAAAGGGCATATTAAAAAATGTATAATATTTTCATTGCCACATTTCTTACTGTGTGATCACTAGGGCATCACTTTCACCATTGAAGTTGTTCATTGGGTTGCAATGAGAGCATGTGATAGCGTCAGTATATGTCATCTTTAGGGGATTTATTTAAACACTATTTTCCTTAAATACTGGCTATTTAGAATATGCTAGGCTCACTACTCACAAAATACCTACAAATGCATACAAAATCAGCAATGTGAATGATGGTTCATTCATATTAATGGACGGGAACTTATAAGGCTCCAAAGAAAACCATGTTCTGCGGGTAGATCTAATTTAATTTACAGCATGCTTCTCTCAACTTAATCTTCAATAGAATTGGTCAATCACACAAACAGAAACAATATTCCTTTCACTTACATGTGCCCAAAACCTACCCCCTGCCCCAAGAGATGCTATATATATATATATATATATATATATAGATATACTTATACTGAATTCTGCTATAGTAAGGGTAATGGTACACTTTATGATGTTTGCTTATGCACAGATTTTCATACATTTCTCACTAAACCTGTTTAAAGCTGAGGGTTTTAAAAGTCAGCAATCTTGTGGCAGAACTGGTATTGTGAGAGAGAAAGATCCATACAGTCTACATCTGTAAATCAGAAACAAGTTTTGGAGAGAGATTAGTAGCAATCTAATTTGAGTGGCAGCGCTGCCTGATTTTCATCTGCTTGGGTCATACACCATATGAATAATGCATTTTATTGTATGCTGCTGTTTATATATTTATTGTATGCTGCTGTTTATATATTTATTGTATGCTGCTGTTTATATATTTATTGTATACTGTTTAATGGGATCAGAATGTTTTTGAATACAAATGTAATTTTAACAATTCTTTTATAAAGAAAATGGTGTAGCGTGGCCCCAAGCCTTATAAGTCAAAGGGAACAGAGAGGTCCATTTGCTTTCCCTGGCCTACTTGTGGTTTTATCGCTAAATATTCCATGGTGTAATATTCCATGGGGTGCTTGTATTGGACGTGCAGCATTCTATATCCCCCGGAATAGTATAAATGTGCAGTGAACAATGAGTTTTTATGTTTCATCTGAGAGTTTATCTTACCTGCACTGATACCACTTCCATTAACGCAGTTGATTATCAGTGCAAACCCCACATTATTTACTGGACGCTGATAACACGCTAGTCGTTTTTCTAAGCGTGTTTTATTTTATAACTTTTTTTCAAAGTCACTCTTTGTGACCAGCTAACCTGTGTGTAAACCAGGATATTTTAACCATGAAAAAATGTTTAATCTTTTCTTTTCTCCCCCTACCCCACCTTGATTTCTTAGGAGGGTTGTAATGGAGTCAGTGCGGGTGAAGGCATTAAAGTTTTAAGTTAATGTTATGCGCAATAAACTATTCGCTTTGTGTTGAAATGGAGTGAAAGAGGCTTGCGTACTTAAATTATTCCTGTTTCTGTTGGACCAGGTCCATTCTTGTTCTAAAAATGGCAGCCATTGTTATGCGCTAATGACATCTGTTTTTAGCTAAGGATTGTGGGACAAAACTAAAGTTACTAAAGCCTTTAATTACAGAAATACCTCCTTGATTTTATAAGAAATGTTGCATCATTTTAATGGCTGAAAGGACTGCCAGCTTTCTATTAATTTAGCATATTGTGGACTAAAAATACCACTTTAATTTATTTTAAATACTAGTTATGCTCCTTACTTTTAAAAAACCTTGTAATAGAACCTTGCGCCAAGAGAATAAACCAACAATATTTCTCTTCTTTAAAATGTAAAATTTAACATGCTTTTAAGTATTCTTAAAGGGGAACTAAAAGCTATATTTTAAAGTTTTAAAGTGAATCACAAAAACATTTTGCTAATATACAGCTGGATTTGTTTGCACATTTAGGGTAATTCAGCAAGGTGCGAACACACCTTGCGATGCTTCGTCTCAGCTCGCACAGACTGTTATGCGCTAGCTGATGTCCTGTACGCAGACATCAGCGAACACTTTAAAGGGATTCCAGTCTTGCAAGGCAACTCAAGTTGAGCCTCGCCGAGACTGGAATCCCTTTAAAGCGTTCGCTGATGTCTGCATGCGAGCGCATAACAGTCTGTGCGAGCTGAGGAAAAGCATCGCAAGGTGAGTTCTCACCTTGCTGAATTACCCCCTTAACCTGCTATTACCTCCAGAACTTCCGCAAGACATATTATGGGGGTTATTCATTAAAGTCCGAATTGTTACGTATAGGTGAGAATTCGCCAGATAAAGACAGTCGCAATCGGCTGCTACTGTCGCGTCTTTATAATGAGAATATTGTCACAGTCGGGACTTTATTATGGGAAAATTGTTGCAATCTTAACTTTAAAAAATTGTTGCGACTTTACAATGGGGAAATTGTCGTGGATTTGCTATGGGAATCCGCTGTTTGAGAATTTGAAAGTCGAATTTGCACTTTAGTGAATAACCCCCATAATATAATACATGGTAAATTCTGTGAATGACACCACACACACTTAATTTTTCAAATGTCACACAAGCTCTTACTAGTGTTAGACTTTCTGGTCCCCATCAGATAAGGGCAGTAGCTGTTGCCAATGTGTACTGTGCCATAGAAATGACTTTCACTAAAGCTTTTCTCAAAGTCATAGAGAAAAGTTGAGCTGGAGTAGGGAGGTTTAAGGCAATGCTTCCTGGGAAACTTGTACAAAAATGTTAACATTTCAGTGGGAGGGGTATCATTTACACAACTCGTTGTTTTGTAAGGCAAAATTTGCAGATCTCCCTTGTCATTTTGGAGAATCAAATATGACAGTGAGCATTGCCCTATATCTACCTGCCAGGTTAGTTTATCTTTTACTGAAAGCCACACCTGACTTTCCGCCTTTTTACTCTGGGGCTGATGGACCAAAGTAAATTCCTGCTACAACTGTTACAATTGGTTCCTTCAGATAAAACATTGCATATGTTAATAGGCGCCCTGCTCGAATAACCAAACAATGTGATTTAATTCCACAGAGCAGGTTTCAGCAATTCTTTACAGGTTTGTTTTATTTTTGTGAAGTAATAACCGGATAATTAAACCAAAAAAGAAAAAAAAAATGATAAAAATAGTTTTTTGCGCATATAAATTAAAAAGTTTTTACGCATCACTCAACCTTAAAACCTATAACAGATCAATGACATGGATTATATGTGGCAGCAGATTAACAGTTGGTGGAAAATTTTATAAAAAGGATCATTTATAGAAGAGAAATATATTTATTTATTATTGCTGAAGCTGTTTTTTTCCAGATACAGAAATATTAACGTGTCCGAAATAAACGCAATTCCTCCTATATACAAAGCCCTGCCTGTAATGTTTTATAAATTGCATTGCTAATCCCTGCTTCAACCATCCAAAGCTGGGGGAAGCCGATAATGCCAATTAAAGTTCCCAGGCTGCAGAGCCAAGGCAGGGCATGGAACTCTGAGGTGGTTTCAATGAGGTACATTGAAATTAGCTATATTATCCTTTATAAACATACCGCTGTTCTGGAAAAATGCATTTACCCATTGAAACCTATTTGCCCATGTGATAAGAATTGTTGCTAAATCAGCACTTTTTTTTTTACTAGTTTAATACCCTGCTTGGGAACTGGTATCTCCCAGGATGCTTTACCTTGTGGTTGTAATAGTATTCTTTAGCTTGTCCAGAACAACTACAATTCCCATAATTCTGTGTTATTTACAAAGGGAAACCAGCGACAGTCAGAATAACAAGCTGATGCTTTTACATTTCACAAATCACATGATTTAATTTGTGCGTTTCCCATAATGCTACATAAGATAGCCAATCACAGGACAAAATATGTGGTAGATAGTAGCTTTAGTTAACTCTTTGTTTTTGTATTGATAATACATAAAAATCTTCCATCAGGTAAAAATATTTTTGATCACACAAGTAAAATGATCTACAAATAGCATGATGCAAGCTGGTCCTTAAATCATATGAGGACAGCAATGGCAGTTAAATATTCAGTCATTTTCCTGTGATGTTCCCATGACATCATTCAAACTACTACAATGCCTAGGTACATCTATTTTACTATTCACTATTGCATGAAGACTACAAAGGCCATGCCATACTCCTGTCTGCTCCTTGGCTCCCAGTTAATAAACGTATTATTTACAGTGTGCTACTTTTGACATTTAAATCGCTTCATTCTGTTGCCCCTCCCTACATATCTTCCCTTGTTTGCTTGTATGCATCTAGCCGTCAACTCCGCTCTTCACAAGGCAACCTTCCTTCAGTTACCCCTCACCTAGACTGCCCATGATTGTATTAAAACCCTTCTCTCTTGTTGTCCCTTATCTTTGGAATTCTCTACCCCTCTACCTCCGCCAAGAGCGATCCATCAATATCTTCAAATCTAAATTAAATCTTACCTCTTGGAGCACTAGCACTGGTTTTCATGTCTATATTAATATTTATGCAATTATATTTAAAATCTATATTTATTTTCTTATTTAATTGGCACCTATCGCCAAATGAACTGTCACTTTATCCTACTGCTCTTGTTATGATCCTATATGCTTATGTAAGTCTTCCTCCTACCTAGATTGTAAGCTCTATGGGGCAGGGACCTCTATCCTCTTGTTTCAGTCATGGCACTTAGAGTGATGTATTTTCTTGATTATATGCTTGCATTTTACTTCACTTGTTCTTTGTTCCACGCTTTACCCTTGTCTGTATTATAATTGTATTATTACTGGATTGTACGGCGTTGCGTAACCTTGTGGCGCTTTATAAATAAAAATATACATACATACATACGTGATAGCCTGTGAACCTGTTTTAGCAATTGATGAGCATTGTTACTCATATATTTTCTATATTCAGCTCTTGCCCTTACAATTATAATAGTAGAATACTTTAGTTAAGGTTGTAGTATTGCACTGTAGCTTGTTTAGAAAGACTACAGTTCTCATGATGCCATGTCACTCACAAAAGGATAATAGTGGCAGACAGAAGAACCACTTGTGCATATTTTTCAGTTCATTTACTTAAAACTGTACACTGCAGTGTTGTGATGTTTTAAAAATTTTGTAGTTTTATTCCTTTATTTTCTACATTTCCCATAGCAATGTAAGATATGTAGCCACAAGATCCATATAAACAAAAATCTAATCATGGCTAAAACCACCGTGATCCCCTATAACATTTACTCCATGGAGAGGTAGAGTGCTAGTTGGAAGGAGAGGCAGTTAGGGGGAACTGTTGCAGAAGATGAAACACAAACATATTTTCTTTATTTATGTTTTTAAACTGGAAAATGGGGTGATGGTTGCTTTAATTTATAAATGCCTAGTATATATTACAAATAGTTACATGCAAAATAGATTGCAGCCGTGTCATAAAAACAAATTGATGTAGAAACATGGAAAAAAAGTGTATTTTATACATATTCATTCAGAGGGTAATGACGGAGTTAACAACTGTAGGCAAGCTGCATTGGTCCTCCGCCATTAGTTCAATAGCAAGAAAGGACGAGGCATATTTATCAAAGTGCAAACTGACAAATAACACATTCATTTGTGACAATGAGCCACTTCTCCAGCTTCACATATTCATGTCACTTAACTTAAATACACCTGAATTCACTAGAGTAAGCCACTGCTACTATTCACCTGGCTATGTTCAGAAAGCACTTTGCAACAATTTGCCTTATCGCCCCAGCAATACGCAGTTTGGTGACTATTTAGTCACTAGATTTAGTGACTACAATTGACTTTGTAACAATACGGGTAAATTGTTGCACTGCATGGCAAACTCACTTAAGCAGGTGAATTTACTTTTTCATGAATAACCCCTCTTAGCTCATGTATTGTATTGAACAGTAACCATCCAGTAACTCACTCCTCACTAATCTGTAACTACCTGACGCAGGAATAGAACCAGGATGCACATATGACAAAGCTGTTTATTTTACTGAATTAAAACAATATTTGTACATCATCTGATCCCCATCTGATCACACTCTTCAAAATATATTCAAATGACAGACTCATTATGTAGGAATCTGGAGAGTCGTAGAAACACAGTATGTTTTCAGCCAATTTTAATTGGAACTGTTTTTGAAAGATACAAGGGGTTATTCACTTCGCAAACAGCGGATTCCCATAGTAAATCTGCTACAATTTTCCCATAATAAAGTCGCGACTGCGACTGCAACAATATTCACATTATAAAGACATGACTGCGACAATGGCAGCCTATTGCGACTGTCTTTATCTGGCGAATTCGCACATATATGCAGCAAATTCGGACTTTAGTGAATAACCCCCTAATTAAAGTCTGTGGAGGAAAAAAAGTGAAAACATGTTTGTTTGTTTTTTTTCCTTCGGATCTATTTACCCTTTTATTTACTTTTTTTGGACTCATATGACAAAATTCTTATTTTACAAAGGAATAATACCGACCTTACCCAGACAAGTAAAGAAATATGCCGGTGTAGTCAACTCAAGAGGACTTGTCTTTTTATGAGTTTTTCAGAAAATATAAGGTGGAATAAATACATTTCATTCATTCATTTGGGTCATGTTCTCTGCTTGGTAGGGTAGATGAGAAATAATACATAGACAATGTTATACAAGTCTTTACACTTCATTTTGATATTTAAACAAAGGGAATTTCGTCCCTATGAGTCATAAATTAGTTTCCCTTTTATGGCCAGTGCTACACTGGCTGTTTTTGTAGCTGAGCTGGAAAAATAAAATCAATTGTTTCCTATAAGACAAACCACACAGGCTATTTTATTTTGCACCACAGCCAATAATAAGCCGAATTAAAAACAGCTAGTGTGGTCCTGCCCTAAAAAGATGGCAACTCCAGGAAATGACCCAAGTGCATGCAAGTTTCCAATTTTACAGCACCATCCAGCCTCCTACAATAGCAGGGTTCGTAAAAAAAACTGCATTCTAGGTTGAGGAATTCGCTCCTGTGCTTGATTTTCTAATGCTAAATACATTGTTTGCTTTCTTTACCCCATATAATTCAGCACTTTAACTTGCCTTGACATAAAGGGAGCTGTAATACTGTATTGAGATGAGAAGTTGAGGTTTTAGTTGGACAGCTATTGTCCAATTCTGCTAGACTGGTTACTCACCTAACCTGTGATCCTTGAGACGTCATCATCATTAGAGAGAGTCTGCACAACTGATCTTCTGTGACTTACTGTTGATGGGGTGTCAGATAGGACATAATATAGCTCTTTTAGAGAAGGTTTAGGTCAGGGTTATGTGTTAGTAAAGCAAAGGTTGCCCAAACTGCATTTGATGAGCTGGTGTTGAGAGATAAAGAAAATTAGTAAAAGAAATATACAAACGCAACTATCACTCTGTACCTTTTCAAGGCATCTGTCCACTCAGAAATCATACTTATCCAAAATCTTGTCATTATAGGATCCTAGCGAAGGGTGAACAGTAAAATGAATGCTTTTGTTGTTTGGAATGTGCTGCACTTCTTTGCGTGATAAAACCATGACATCACTGACCTTTACATCACAGACAATGAAAGCAAGTCTGGCATCGTTAACTGCTTGATTAATTAAAGGGGGATGCCATATACCATCCATAAACAAGCTCATAAAAAAATGAAGCATATAAAAATAACACTACTAAATGTCAGTGGCCACCTTCCTACAAAATTCTACATATCAAACATCCATTTTAAGTTCTAAAATAAAATTAGACCCCCTTCTCACCCCCAGAAAAATGCCAGATTTAGTTTACATCCACACTGATATAGCACTGTGTCGCATGACCCAAAGCCAGTTAAAGTCGGACCATAAACCTGGCCCTGGTAGAATTGCCCATTGTCTCTTGTTTTACAATAATTCTGCTCATGTTCAGCTGTCATAGTCCATTCTGAATGCAGCCACAGTTTCCCCACTGCTGGTAGTTATAATGGAACCCTATCCAGGGCTGTCTTTCTCTAGCAGAAAACTATAACTATGTCAAAATAAATTTGGTCAGAAGCCCTGTTTTCCCCACCAGGAATTCACCCCTAACTCCCCAATTCACTCCCCAGGCAGATTTCATTTTGAAAGCTTTTGAAATACCTTACAAAAGCCATCACTCCCATCTACATGTCCTCTCACCTTCAATGAAATCCTGATCATCTGAGTTCATTTTTTTTTTTTTACTTTTTTTGTCTGTTTATCAAATAACTATGCTGGTGAGTTTGTCAGTGATTCGAGCTTGTCCATAGGTTTTAATGATCATTTTCAGCTTGTGGTGGAAACTTAACACTTTGACCATATTTTTTTGATGCAATGTTTCCATCTCGACAGTATTTACAATAATAATAATAATACAATTCCATATTAACAAAAGCTATGCGAATCCCATCAATATAAGGATGAAATATGTTGAAATATGCAGAAACTGACCTTTATTTTAGTGTTTGACCCATTTGCAAGTGAAAACAACAGCAGAGATTTCTCCCTTTTGTAAATATTATCTTTTGTTTAACACTCCTCCTGTAACCTTCAGGCTTTCAAGCATTGTGCAGAAACACATCTCTTTATGATAGTTAACCATGATTTCCAGATTGATCCTGTATATTCTTGTCTACACTTGTTTCCATCTATTTGATTCACATCTTTGTCTGGAACCATATTTCCCTGTCACTGGCTTAAATGCAATTCTACCCCTGAAATATACTATGGCAATAGCTGAATCACTGGCCAATACCATATCTGATCACTCCATAATCCTCAATAATTCCTGTGGTTTGTACACACACATATACACACCCTTTTTAACATCAGTTTAACCTACTGCACTTTAGTAAGTTCTATTCATTGGATCTCACATAAGGCTGTTACAAAATAGCTGGACATATCCCAGACACAAGCAGTAGGGGTGTAACGATTCATTTTAACAACGATTCGATTTGTATCACGATTCATGGCTG